>OLKM01002342.1:54790-73378 GCA_900291075.1 Melanogrammus aeglefinus | reverse complement strand
GGTGACGCCGTCGCCTGAAACAGCTTGGAGGAAAACCACTCCGCCCTTGATCGTGGAACATCAGTCAGGCTCCTGGTGGTCGTGGGGGTTTGGAGCAGAGAATTGACAGGAAAGAGAGACTGTAAGAGAGACACCAGGAGGGGCTGAGTTTTTTTATGTGAGACACGACAAAGACTGGCTGCAGGGCTGGATGACGGCCTGGAGACTTAGGGAGTGCAAATCCCTTTAGCAGGAAAAGGGATTTCCAATCTCCAAGGTTGCCGTTAAGGGGGGATTTGCGGCACGTTAGAATGAGCTTAGAAAAAGCTGGAATCTTTTGATCTGATGAGAGGAGTGGAGGTATTGGAGAACCTCTGCGATTTAATTAACATTTCTAAAATTCATCAACAGAAACAAGGCTCAGGTAAAAGAGCTAAAGAAATGGACCTTCTGGTTGCTTTGGTTCAGGTGATCCCACTGCAGCGGCTACCCTGAAGGCTGCGGCAGTACATGATGGCAATGTGCCGCTCTTACGACGCCTGGTATCAGGATCGTCGGCCTCGTCGCTGTGGGGAACTCGCTGCCCCCCAGCGGCATCACAGAGATCAAGCTCCACAGCAACATGTTCATGTTCCGAGCCAGTCTGGACCTCAAGCTCATCTTCCTAGACTCCAGGTGTGAACAGGGAGCACTGGCAAAGAGGAGAGGAAAGGTGGCTGTGTGCCGAGGTGTTCCTGAGCCACAGAACCAAACCCTGCCTACTGCCCAGGAGCTGGCTGCTGCCTTGCATTGGTCCAACATCGCCGTCCGTCGGTGAGTGGTGAATGTGTGTTGAATGGAGAGGCACTACAGGATTGCAGTCCATTAACCATCAAATAACATGTTGGGTAGATGGATTGATTGATGATGATACAGGATTGATGATTTGATGATATCAGCTTGGTGAATATCGGGGTATCTAATACCCTTAATTTATTATTCAAACTTTTCTGGCTTTTAGATAACAGGAAAATCGAATCTTCCGATTGTAAACGTGTAATTGTTTGTGTCCTGATGCTGAGACAGGGTGGCTGAGTTGACGGGATACCGAGCCCGCAGACCTCATTGGAGAAGACACTTTACCACCACGGTCCGCACGGCTGTGACGTCTTCCAGCTCCGCTCCGCTCACCACCTCCGTAAGTGGACCAGTGCCTCTCACAAGAGGCTGTGGTGTGTGTGTGTGTGTGTGTGTGTGTGTGTGTGTGTGTGTTGTGTGTGTGTGTGTGTGTGTGTGTGTGTGTGTGTGTGTGTGTGTGTGTGTGTTGTGTGTGTGTGGTTGTGTGTGTGTGTGTGTGTGTCGTAATAAACATCATGACTGAAAATATAAGATGAGAGATATATTATTGACGTATTAATAATATATCATGATTTAATTTTAATATCAATCATCATATCTTTTGCTGCTATATACCCAACAAATCAATGAATTTGAGCAAATGTGCAATATTCCCCATTTGAGTACAATAAAGTTACAACAACATCATTAAGACAGCTTATAGTTTGAATTAATGATGTTGTGAAATGCTAACATAGGTGTCTCTGTTGTATCTTTTATTATTTATTATATACGTGCCATTTCTGTCTTTCCAAATGTCAGTAGTGTTAGTAAAAGGCCAGGTGACCATACTAACTACCGGCTGCTGTCTTTTTGGTATGTCCGTAGTGTTGGTAAGAAGGCCAGGTGACCACTAAGTACTACCGGCTGCTGTCGAAGCGTGGGAGGCTGGGTCTGGGTGCCAGAGCTATGTGCCACCATCGTCCACAATAGGCCGCTCCTCCAGACCTCACTGCTCGTCTCAGTTTATCAACTACGTTCCTCACGTTGAGTCAGAGCATGCCGTAGCTTCATTTTCTCAAGGAGATTTGAATGAGTGTGTGTTAAAAGAATTTTCCACGGAAGCTTGGAAGCTTCCGTGGAGGATGTGTCATATTCACAACAATTAAAGGCAACATGCAATGAAACTGTATGAATTGAATTATGCTAATTTTTAAACTTTCAGAACAATACACACAAAATGTTTCCCTTTCTCCCCTACAAATAAGTGTATGGAGTCTATATTTTGGAAGAAATATCATGACCTCGTATAGACTAAGTTAAACAATTATGACATAATTTATATTTATATATTTGTTTAACCTCTTCTGCAAATATTTCAAGGCCCGGTTCTAACGGGTCCAGGGACCGAGGGTTGGGTATCTCCACTATAACAACGATGAGTAGAAAGCGAGCGAGCTTTGATGAAGTACGCTAAAGAAAAAGCTTCTCCATCGTCCCATTCAACCAGTACAAGTAGAACAATGTGGCTCGTTATGTTTCAGTGACGTTGAATACCAGGAGCTGCCACTGTCTCAGGAACAGAACGCGGCCGTCAGGTCCGGCCTTAGCTACAAGAGAAGTCTGGCTTCTCCTCCTCCACCGCATCACAAACACCTGAAGACCAGAACGCTAAAGGTCAAAACCAGAGTCAAACCCACCCCGTACCCCACGGTAGGACTGCAGTGTTCTAGTTCAACTAGTTTAAACTGAATTCATTGTGTTTGTGTGTTTCAACCCTTAACAATGTATTTCCATAATGTTTCATAATATAACATCATTCTGTATTATTCTTTTAGTTTTCAGCATTACACTGTATGTGGATGCTAGGAAGGTTGGAAGAAGAAGGAATTAGGTTGATTGACTGAAGCCAAGTCCATACTATAGCCTTTGTGTGTGTGTGTGTGTGTGTGTGTGTGTGTGTGTGTGTGTGTGTGTGTGTGTGTGTGTGTGTGTGTGTGTGTGTGTGTGTGTGTGTGTGTGTGTGTGTGTGTGTGTGTGTGTGTGACACACACACATCTGGCTTCTGTAAAGTGTTGTAAAAAAGTCCTTTTATGTCCCAAATAAGGCATTGAAACATTAAAAAAAAGGTAGCTTTTTAGAAAACAGTAGATAACGTGCATGTGGTTGTTGATACACGGGCCACAACAACAGTGATGCTGACAGATCTGAACCACGACCGCTGAAGGAAACATCTTGAAGAGCTCCGTTCAAAACAAACAACCTGTCACACATTAGTGAAGCATACATACTTACATAAGTCTGTTCGGATATCACAGAAAAAACACATTTCGGTTGATATCACCATCTTCCACCTTCGATTAAAATATATCAACAACCATGCCAACCCGGGCAAAAAGTAAAGGCAGACTTTTGAATCTCTGCAAATGGTGTGTAATGTATCCACAGTTTCCATTACCCAACAACTCCACGGCTATATTCAAAATGTATTTGTGTTAGCATAGAGCAGTGCTACAGGGCTATGTTTCTACGTAGGAATACACTAAAAGAGGAATCTTTTGCCTCAATAATCACATCTTCTTTTATTTCCGGCTCACCCTACTGTGGTCATCGTTTCTCCCCCCAGCCTGCTAAGCTGAGCTGCTCTCCACAGGGGGGGGGTTGGAAAGAGAGCGGTGCACGGCGCCACACCTGGCGGGTCCACCACGGGCCCACCTGGAGGAGGGAGAGGGGGGCCGCGGGGGTCCACCACAGCCTCAACACCCGCCACGGTGAGGCCCTAGGTTACCGGGTCAACCAAATACTAATATGCAAAACTTCAAATCTATGCAATCATACATTGGTTTAAGATGAGAATTTTTGTCGAGTTATGGATTGTCATTGATTTGACTAAAGTATATCAAATGTATGTGACTCTATGTTACGCTCCTTTGAATAGATCTAAGGGGTAAAGTAACTAACACGACAGCCAGAGGTAGAAGACATTGAAGAGACACAACTGAAATGTAAAAGTATATTTATTGCTGTAGAAACACAAAGGGAATGGTAAGGGGACCTATGGAGAGAACACCAAAGATCTGAGCTCCTGAGAAGGAAAAGAACCAAAACCCAGGTTAGCCTAGCCAGCAACAGTAACACAAAATGTTACACAGTTGGTGTCCTTACCTAGTGTTCTCTAGACAAGGGCTTTTCACTTGTGTGTGCTATACACAGATTACCCCTATCTTACCTAGCTCCCTTCCCAGGGAGGGAGAGGGGGAGGTCAACACAAAGGGCAGATAGCACAAGGCAAAACACTCCACGTGATAATCTCAGATCCAGCCGTCCTACCAAAATATAGCAGAACCTCTCGGGGAGACGTTGCAGTACCTCGGCCAGAGTCCAAATGCTGCGAGTAACCCCTTGTTTCCTGCTTCCTTAAAATACAGAGAAAGTCTACCGAAGGCCAGACCCATTTCAACCTAGAGTCTGTTTTGTTAGACTAGTCACGTGAAGACCGCTCTGGGGAAAGCACCTATCGCCCCTCCCTGGTCTCTGTCGAAAATCTCAGCCCAGGCCAGGAATGTGATCGGAAATTCGGTTCTCATTGGCTGTTGCCGTCTCCCTCCTCAGATCCCGAGGTGGCTCCTTACTGGGCCGAGCCCGAGCCGGCCAGGGCCCACCAGCTGCTGCCGAGCTGCACAGCCCTGCAGCACCGGGACGGCCTGCTGAAGGCAGAGCCCAGCCATTCGCCGGTCAGGAGAAGGCCCATCGCGGGCGCCGACACACTCCACCCCTGCGCCAGGGTGACCAAGGGGGGCGGCCGGGCGGCGTTCGGCCCGGAGCACGGCTACAAACCCACGGGGAGGGAGAGTGAGGGCCAGGGGGGAGGCGCTCCGCTGCCGTGTCCTCTGTTTGGCAGCTTGGTGCTGAGCAAGGGCATTAGGGAACAGCCTCGCCCCTTTCACGCCCAGACCTTCCCCAGACAACTCCTGCTGGACCAGAGGAGGAGGCTGCCCGCACCCGAGGCATCCTCGTCCTGCCATTACAAAGGATACCTACACCACCACCACCCCGCCGGGCTCGCCCAGCAGACCTCCCCCCAGGAGCAGGAGGCCGGGGGCGCTGGGAGAAGGAGGAAGAGGAGGATGTGGATAGGAATGGGCATGGGCGTGGCCATGGGCGGACCCGCCCAGCCACCGTACGTTGTCATTGAACCTTCACCAAGTCTTCAGCAATCGCGGCAGCACCCGTGAAAGCGCCCTCCCTACACAGCATTGGGGCATTTTGCAGACGGTTACGGTTGCCACGGCAATGACGTGGTGTCCTACAGCAATAAGAGTCAAAGCCCTGCCCTAGGCCCCGCCCAAGGAGGGCAACGCGAGATTCCACATTACATCGGTACGTCTGTGATCATCACCAACGAGAGCTGACCGAGGAGTAGCAAAGATACATGACTCGTTATCCACGACTGCGTGGAGGACATCTACTCAAGAGTTCACTTATTTCAGGCCTTTTGAATTGTTCAATTTTTCCCAGACCCTGGTCCTTCTGTAGTGAGGGGCATCACAGGTGGGAGACGCTCAGGCCTTCTAGCTGTTACAGTCAGAAGTTATTTCAAGGAAAGTTTGACGGTACCATCAGCATCCATGAGGAACACCTTGGGGATCGAGTCTGAATGGACAGTATAACAGTGTTTTTATTAGAACCTTTCAAATTGTGAGAATACAAATAGTACTAGTAGCATTAATAACGTAAGGATTTTGAATTGTAGCAATATGTAAAGATACAGTACATTGTCTTGACCAAAATAACTGGTTTTAATCAAATAGTTTAAGATAAAGATTTTTTTAAATAAAAAACTGGTTGGTTACCAAAAGGAAACTGTCTATGTTTCTTAGTAATGCACTTCTCACTTGCATATATTGTATGTAACATATTTTATTTTACATTATTAATATAACATTTGATGATACCTTAAATGGGAATAGAACCAAACGAGCATGAAATTCCCCCTAAATAAATTTGGCCAGTGATTTTCCTTAACTCCATTGTTTTGATCTAATGAGAATTTAAACAGTCTGTTAGACTTGTGTATCACCCTTTTATAAATTGGGAGCTGTAACACTTTTGAAGGAAGAAAAGTAAGAGAAAAATTCCAAACTCAAATTCGACATGCGCTGAGCTATTGAATACTAATAAAATAATATGAATACATTTTATTTTAAATAAAACGATTATGAGCAATCCCCTTTAACATCATTTTGCTACGCGCCCCCGCTTCTTTAGACTTGGGAGAGGAGTGGCGCAGCAGACCTACAACTTGAGGTTTAACCAATGGGCATGACGATAGAGACAGTTGTCTATCCAACCCAGTCTCACGGAAATACGTGACACTGTCACGTCATTTAATCTATTAAATCGTGATCTGGGACACGTAGGCTAATTAAAAAAAAAATCCTGCCAAAAAGCACAAGTTTCAAACTCATGTATTTCAATTGGAAGTATTTTTCGTGTTACTTAGCAGGACTTTCGCCCTAATATTTAAACTATGCAAGAAATGTATCATATTAAACAAAGCATTTGGCAGACGTATACATATACAGCTTACCTTAAAAGGAGATTGAGAGCGAAAGAGCGAAATTCCCGCTAAAACTGACGACAGTGCTTACGCCACCAGATAGCTTGCGTCTTCACCATTGCAACGGCAGAGAACGCTCATGGGTAAGTTTCTCAATACCAAGTAGGCCTACCAAGTAATGTTGTATTTTTTTGCAAACCAAAAGTGCACATTGCTGCTAACTTTGTTTGTGATTGATGGTTGACAGTTTTTATCTTTTCTCCCTGCAGCTCGTAGTCAACCCCCATCACACGTTATCGTCATTTTGAATACCCAAAGGCACTTTTGTAGCATGATCGAATAAGACTTTTATGGGAGGAATATAGGGGCAACCGCATTATTGAACATAGCAATTCATATCCAGAAAAAGTCCCTATTCAACTTTAAGGAAGTTATTTGATGAATAGCAAGAAGTATAGCCTACGATGTATTCAAGTTTTTTTTATATACCATCTGGAATGATACTTACTGTAGGAATTTCAAGTCCTGTGTTTTGCATTTTTTATTGCATGTTCCTTCACCTAGGAGAAAAGTGTACCAGAGCCCATTCATGTGGCTATTCAAATGGTTCTAGGTTAGAACGATTTGACTTTCCCCCAGAGGGATAAAGTCCTTTCCACAAGTCGATGGACGCTGAGCTTCAACAGGCAAACGCAACGTGACGCTACGGGAATGTATGAGAAGGAAATCGAGTCAGTCGACCTGCGATAAGCAGCTGATTCTGAACGAACTCGCCTTCGAGATGGACGTGTTCTAACGCATTTTTAATCAATGAAATTTAATGTTAACACAACAGTAGGCTATACAGTATTTGACCACTTCATTTTCGACATTTTAGGGGAAGCCGAGCATCCCTTGCAGCCATAGAGCAATCGCCACTGCAGTAATCTGTAGTGATTCTCCTCCCTAAACATCCAACATCTGAAATAAAATAGACCAAGATCCGCAATTGTCACTCTTTGGGACAGTGGTCCACTACAGTCCTACTGCGATTGACAGGTCAATCAAAGTCCTAGTGCCACAGACAGAGGTCCATTACAGTCCTACTGCGATAGACAGAGGTCAATCAGTCCTACTGCGATGGCTGAAGCACACGCTGGTTTGAGTGGTTGTGCTGTCGGTATATTGAAGTTATTACTTCTAGCAGATGTGTACGGTATTGCCCATTTTATTAATACGTTGAACAAAATATAATTATCAGATGTCATATATGAGAGCCAGCCACATTCATTTTAAATGTATGAAATTCCCCAAATCTGTTATACTGCAAATGCTCAATGAGATATATACATTTTAAAAATACAATGAGTGTATTAAATTAGTGTGAATTAAGTGCATTTCGATGAAATGTTCTTTATTACTTTTGAAACAGGGAAGAACTCCCCAAAACCCTGTCGGAAGGAAGAATGCCATTATCAGTTAAACTGCAATATTTTAAAAAGTTTGTGGTATTGATGAACAGAACCAATACATATCCACTTATTAAAGCCAGTCTTTGTTTGAATAAATTAGCCAACAATGACCAATTTTTCTCTAGATACAGATCTAATGTTACAACACACACCATTCAATAGAGCAACCTAAATTAAGAAAACTCTTCAGTCGCAAATAAAGTGTTTGTGGTTTGCCATGTTAAATCGCAAAAGGGATGCATTCAATTTTTACAACATCTTTTTAAACCATCTGGAATGATCATTACTTAAGGGCTAGATTTATAGCTTCATGGAGACGCCAAAACAGGAAATATTTACATACAAATGCAAGATCTATGGGAACTTCAAATTGCAGTGTTAAAAATCAACTGGTATTTTCAATTGAATTTGATCATTGTTTGGTACACAGTACAGATCCATTGAAGACATGGCTTTGCATACAAACACAGAATGAATTCCCAACCCTCGGGTCCAGGGTTCGACCTCACGGTGCAGAAGACGATTTCAGACATGCAGTCCCTGCAGTAGGCGTACTCATCGATACGATAGAAGAGGCGGGACGTTGAGTCACGGAGAACACCGTTCATCATTTGCGTACGGCCCTAGTGCTGCTTTGACACCACCAGGTTCATCAGCATGTCAAAGGAGTTCCCGTCGGGCTCCACTGAGACCACGCCCTGCTCCTTGCAGTACACCTGCAGGAAGCCGTTGTCGTCCAGACCGACCACCTCGGCCTCGGGGCCGTCGGCACTCCACAGCCGCACCCGCGTCCCACTGGAGAGACGACACACACACAGTGAAGGGGGATGAAACCTCTGTCTCCAGGTCAAACACTTAGGGACAATGACAGCGCTTTGGGCTGAGAGCTCTAAGGAGGAGGCGGGAGGTGTTATCCCCATGGTAACACCCCACGCTGACTGTGGATGGTTAATATATAGCTAATACATAGCACTGAGTATGAGCGATAGGAATAACGCCACAGACTGGGGCATTATTCTTATTAACAGTATTATAGTATTTTGTCACAGTTCATTCATTAATTGTTCTAATGTCCCACCATAGAGTATTGTTGAACTTCAGCCGATCTGATGCAAGATTACCTCCTTCCCAATGTGCTTTTTGTGTACATTCTGAGCACACACCAAACGTATTTAAATGGCGACCGATTTTGATAAGATAAATGATAAGCCCGTAGCCGCCAGGAGGTCACCGAGGTCCGAACCTCCTGTCAATTTTTCAGAGGTAAAAACAATATTTAACCTAAATAAAACTACACAGTGGTGGAGAACGTCTCAGAGATGAGCAAACGCTCAATTCAGTCGACTTTTTACTTTGCGTCCGCCGTGCGTGACATCTGTTGGTGCGTGCACGAGCCGGACACAACCCCCCTCCCCTCGCTATGTTTCCACCCCCGCTACCGGCCATGTGTAAAGTGTCCCCCCCCCTCTACCTGTGCATCCATCTCTTATAGTAGGTCGGCAGTGCGGCGTCGGGCCCCTTCTCCTGGACGTCCGCGATGAGGGCCTCCAGGGTGGAGACGGAGCGAGCGATCAGCAGGGAGCTGCTCAGCGGTGCCAGGCTGGTGCCTTGCTCGCGGTTGTGGAGGGCCACCAGATCGTTGATGCAGATGGTGGGGTTGCTGTTGCTGACGTTGAAGCCGCAGCCTGTCGGGTGTATTGAACACACCAATGAAGCCATCGGTGTGTTGATCCACCGGCTAGATGCCTTTGGCTGTACATTATGCTCATGTTTCTTTGCAGAAATTAATATCTTAATTATGGCAAATGTTAATTCAAAATCCCTTGGGACGCATGCATTTTTTGTGCTGTTTTGATTGTGTAAATAAAGTTGTAAATTGTAGGCGAGTTCAGTGTCACTACTACAATTTGTATTCGGAACCAATGAAGGTCTGTTTTTCTTTGGTATCTGATCTGTAGGGGCGACACTTGATACACGTCTGAAACAAGAAGACTGAAAAAATAACCTTACCTATGAGTAGATGGAAGTCTGACCCCATGAGTGTGGAGGTAACCAGCACTCCTCCCAGCTTGATTTTGTTGCTGTAGTAGATGTCATTCGGCCACTTCACTCTCAAGTCTATGTCCTAAAGTAGACACAGTAGTAAATACACCCAAATTAATTTGCTGTCGATTTACAAAATCCCTGACTTTAACTGTTTATTTGCCCACAAAATTTTAACTATTAATTTGCCCACAAAAAATCTGTTTCTTAAAAGACAACCTGAAATACAAACAGAGGCGAATCTATAACAAACTGATTCGATTCACAATGCGTGGCAGTCTTCTTTTAATATTTTCCGATTCTTGATAACTTTTTCTCTAACATTCACATTTCTTTAGCATAAAAATTCTCTACTAGTTTCCTCAACATTTTTCCAATTCCTTTAATATTGTGCGTATGCTCACTCCATGCTGCCACTATCATCATTTCTTTAGAGCATGGACATTGCTAGAGGTTTAAATTCTGGTCAAAACAAGCCAAATCCAAAACGTCAAGAATCAGAGTCAATCCAATCCGAATTGCTCTTAGGACACCCTTGTGTGTTTTCTATCAAACTGAAAGATAATGCAATTATCACCATTATATACAAAAATATATATTACATAAGAAAGTATGCATCTTTCTTATTTCAAATCTTCATATGAAAGACCTTTGATTGACAAAACATTATTGGTGATTATATTTCACATTTTTTGCAGCAGTCTTTCAATTAAAAACAAAGCTTACATTAATTACTAAATAATGACAATTTGACATTCAGAGCATGCATTGTAAAGATGCATTTAGAATGTCTCATGTTAAAAACTGCCAATGTTCATGCTCATGTTAAAAAGCCAAAATAAACAGTCTAACTTGTCCATTTTACCACAACTGCCCCAGAAAAGGTAAAACAACTATTATGCAAGAAGATTTAATTGGGGAATTTTGACTTAATTGGTCATGTCAGTTAAATTGCATTACTTTGTTACACTAAACATGAATAAATGATTAGGTATGCAAGCCTTGTACCAGACTCCAGCTCTTGTTTCCCTAGACGATGGAAAAGCGGTTCCTGAAGTGAAGAGTTTGAACTGGACGACCCATTGATCAAGGAGGGGATGGTTATGGGGTAAACTTAAGGGATCCTGTAGTTTATTTACTTGGTAACCGGGCAGGGTGCACACGGCCTCCACAACGGCCAGGGCAGCCAGGTGCTGCAGGAAGGGGATCCTCTGACCCAGTCTGGAGCCAAGGGCCACTTTCACATGCAGAGTAAACATGGCACAGCCCAACGGACTCAGCCAGGTATTACCTCCTCGACCTGGAGCACCACAAACACAGACACAGGGAAACATACTCACTATTAAACCTAATGATCACATCAAATCAACTGATCGATCAACCAAGACAATTTATTGTAATTATGAAGGTGACAGCCTAGGGACAGACGGCTGATTACTCACACTGCTCTGGAAGTAATAGAAACAAATTACTGTTTACTAACATTGACTTTTAATATTCATATTATCGTTTGCTCAGTTGTAATAGATTTTAAACTTAGCCTTCCCAAATGAGAAGCAAAAAACGCAATTCAAAAGGATACCCAACTACCTCGCAAAAAAACAGGCCTGGGGAGGATAATTCATTGTACATTAATAAAAACACACACTGCCCATTATTCAAAGTCAAATTTTTATCTGAAAGGTTGATCCGTTGATATTACACAGTGGTTTCTCTTTGTGTTACAGACTGACCCCGGCCGTGGCTCTGTCGACCGGCTACAGCGATCAACCCAACGTTCTCCGGTAAGTTCACAACCATCCTGAAGAAAAGTCAAGATATATTTCAGAATACACATGAAGTTATTACTATGGATCATTTGAACATCGCAAATGTAACAATGCAAAGGTTGGCTGCAAATCAACACTCAATGTAATGAATAATAAACATATTTCAGCCCACATATATTCAATAAGAGACGGCCAATAAAAGCAGTTGATTGCTCTGTTTATTTATGTGTGTAAGTGTGTGCGTGTGAGTGTGTTTAATGTGTCTAGGTCAAAATAAATATAGCTCAATCATTTCTGAGCTGAAAAATCGTACAATAAAAATCATTCAAATTGCTTTCTCATTTTTTTTTAAATGCACACAGCCCTTGAGCCTTGAGCAACTGCAAAGCCAAAATATATTAAATATTTTAAAAAGTGCCACAAAAAAAAATCCAAGCAACAACAATAAAGAATATTTCAAAACAAATTGGGAATTTCTATGCATCCTTTACACAAGATATTATACAAGACAGTTGATTCACCTGCACCCTCGCGGTCCCTGCAGTTATAAAACATGACTTTGGGTTGCTCTTCTTCACAACATTTCACATGTGGCCAGCAGAGAGTACACGCAGTAGCTGCAGGATCTGAAATTTTCCGACTTATTTTTTTTTCAGGCAGATATTCTGGGTGCTAGGTCTTGCCAGCTTCACGCCTTGAACAAGTTTAAGCCTTGCGGTGCGAGGGCAGTTAAAAGCAAACCTATGCTACCCTCTGGTTGACTGATTAGAGCCAGATGGAGAGGGAAACAGCAAAAAGAAATCCCTGACCACGGTTAAACACTGGCCTGTATTAGTGATACACCTTATATTTATATTTTTCAATCTACCGATCCCTTGGATGGATACTTTATTTCAACAGTGAGCAACGGGATCATTTTGACCGAAGCCGTATTGACCGGTGCAACCTCTTGCTCTTCTAGTGGCAGTTAAACCTATAGGACTGCATTTTGAAATTAAAAGATTTCATCTGCTACTGATGCTAATTGCCAAAAAAGGGTTGCCTGTTCATAACAATGTTTGCATTGATCATTTACCAGCTTCAAAGAAGTAATCAATATAAGAAGACAAAATAAGCTGTAAATGCGATTAAACTAATCGTGTTAACTGCAGAACAGAATTTTTTTAATTTCCATATAAACCTATACTGGAATTGATCAATAACATAAGCTTTTATCCATTACTCAGAGGCAGATAATGCACACAAACAAGGGCAGCCTCTTTCTCCAGCCCTGTTCCACACAGCAAGACAACGTTGTCCCAATATTGGGAGTCAGTACACATTGGTCTAAATTCCTTTGTTCAATCAAAGAAAAACACACACTCCCACGACATTGGAAAAATGATTAGGTTGGTGAATGTAAAATCTCTGTTTATCTTTATGTGGAATTGATCATTTAAAGAATAAACAACAGTGCATGTTAAAGTGACCTATTTTTTTGCCAGTGGCCTATGTCCCCCGGGGTGTGATGGTCCTGAAGTGACCCAGGTTCCAGAGGCTGTCGATTTCTCTCTGAGGAAAAGAGAAGGAAAGTGCAATGCACCACATGTTCTGGGTTCAGAAAACAGGGGTTTAAACCATCTGCTTACAATCATATAATTGGAAGTGGAGCAAGAAAGGTCAATTGGACCAATTTCATTTTTATGTGCAAACCTTTTGCTGAAGGTTTTTGAGGCTTCCAGTTTCTCTCCACCAGATCCCCGTTTTTCATTCACGGGTTGGTTGTTTTTTCATAGGAAACAGGATCCTAATGCCGTACAATGTCAGTTTTGAATACTGGATTTTCATGTCAAAACAAACACTGATTGCTGGGGCTTTGGCTGTACAACTGGAACAGCTTTTAACAGAGGACTCCCTTGTTTAAGTAAGTGTTACCTTATTTTATTTGATGGTTTTACAAATGTATGTGTTGGTTCAACAGTAATTCAACCATGCTTGGAATGGTTTTTTTTATTAATGGGAATTAAAAGGCTTTTGGGGTATAAATATTAAATAATCTGAACAAGAATGATTTCTGACTCTAGTATGACCAAGAAGATGGGACAAAAATCGAATTACACTGGATGATACGAGAGAAATTGGTCTTGTTGCATTTTTGCACTGAAAGATAGATTGTGGCAAGCTGTAAATGGATTATTTGGACTCTCTGGTTAAGGTGGTTCTTTAAAAAAAGAAAACTGCTTTCTTTAAGCTGGCACTGATAAATAAAAATTATGAAAGACATAAAAAAATATGGAGGGAAAGCTAAACTTAGAAAATGTAGGGCAAGGAAATTTCAAGAGTCCGTTCGTATGATGATTAATTGAATGAATCCTTTTTTCTTTTAATGCAGATTCAGAGAGCATGCCTACACCAAACCATTAAAAAAAGTAGCAAATGGTAATATATTTAGTCAAAAACTAGTCACCATGAAATGATTAAAATGATAAACGCAATTGTTTAGTAAGAAGAGTCATCTTCTATATTGGAATGACAGTTAGGCATTGGTTTAAGGTGTTTGCAATATTACCTCAAAAACAAGCTGCTAGGTACACGGTCACAGAGTCGCTTGAGGAGAACTGTGTACATGACCTCGATCGAAGTACAGTTTCTGGGCTGACACTTCTCGTTTCGTTTAAGGATATGTGAGCACCGGTAATCACTTGTAATCATATGTGATCTGAGTTTAAGACGTTAGAAATATATTTAGCCTGGGGATGTTTTAAGATTTAAATTACTCCAATTGCATTCATCCAGCTACTAATAACAAATGGAGAGGAATAGCGCAAAATGTCTGGTCAACAAATTGAATGTACAGAAGTACTGCGAAAATAAAGTTGAGCGCATTGGGGGGGGGATTTTTTTCTTAATTATTGCATCTTTGACAAGGAAATAAAAAAAAAATGTGGCACACGTCACTTCGCTGCAGAAATGTTCCGAGCTACAAAGGGGCAGACTGTTTGAGAACACAAGCCTCTGTGGAAGCGCTAGCCATTATTAGCAGCTCCCTGTCTAACAAAGCGGTTAATACTCTGAGCAACCAGGCTGCCCCTGTGGCCATCAGGCCTCAGCCTAATCAGGCTTCAGCCTTAAGCCTCTGCACTGTCAACACAGCAGTGTTCGGGATCCCTGATTCTATAGGGCCATGTGGGGACTGACCGGTCCTCTGTCTATTTAATAGAGAGCGCCTATGTGGTCTATTTATCCGTAATTATATATAAACCCCTCGACCATTGGTTCATTCAAATAGGTTTAATAACCCACTGATCTTATGTGCCAAATTGGTAGCAGATAAGTAAGAGAAATAGTGAAAAGAGGAAAGAAAAGTGTGGAAATGATTCTAGCGATCAAACAGTCTACCTCCAGGCTTTGGGTGAATGTGATTTGTATTTTAAGTTATTTGAAAACAAATTAAATAAATAAAGTTTGAATATTTAAGAGGTGAATATTAAGTACTTTTTATTTTAAATCTTAAATTTAACTATCAGGGCAACATAGAGAAAAAAATGAATATAAGGGCTCACATATATTTTTAGTTAAACCAAAGATATCTAAATTTCAAAATATAGAGTAAGAGGTTATGATCTAGCAGGCATTTCATTCTACTTAGGAAGTTCTCTCATTACGATCATCAAATCCAACAACAAATGTAGCTCATTGGGAATGCATCAAATTAACCGGTGTTTTTCTTCTAGGCAACAGTTTAGTCTGGTATTATTTGAGGAACATTGCGTGGAATCCAGTATTAAGTGGAAAATGGCACTGGAGTGATTGTGTTTTCTGCTGACTTGGCCAAGTCATTTAGCCTACTTTCCTTACGCTGTAACCCTAATTGACAACAGATGTCAAATCCAATCAGTCCAACACCGGTCCGCAATCCATTTTTCAAATCTTTATTGACAGCTCTTAATAGCTCCCACCTGCTGTGGGCGCCCGCCTTGATGGCAAGTACCAGAGATGTGAGCATGTTTGGACCGAGACAAAGACGTCTATTAGGTGAAACTTGCCTCTCTACACTGAAGGTCACTCAAGCACTTAAAATTAGTTTCAGCCCCCCACCAACCTCCTCCACACACACCAACACACACCACACACACACACACACACACCACACACACAGCTGTGGTTCACAGCAAACTTCTCAAATTAAAATGCACAATGCTCTCTGCTTGCTTTCATTCCTCTGAAATACATCTTACCCACAGAGAAGGAGCAAGATGAGGGGGGGGGGCATGATCATCATTGTCTTCATGTTATCATAGGAGCTTCGGCCAGGTGAATCACTGGTCTCATGCCGCTATTCTACTGCATTAACACCCCCCTCTTCGTCTCATTTTGCAAGTCAGAGGAGCTTGGAAAACCAGCTCAGACAGAGTAAAAAATCCTTTCTCTGACCCATTGATAATATGAGCAATTTCCCCTTCAAACAGAGCCTCTATTAAACCCTCCCCCTCCCATAGAGTAGGGCGCCCCTCACCCTTCCAGAACAGGTCCAATGGTGGTGGGGGTCACGTCGGCGTAGTAGAGCACGGTGCGCCCCAGGGCTGCGTGTGCGCAGGTGGCTAGTGTAGGTGTCCCAAGCTGAAGTGGTCCCAGCTGGGGGGCTCTGGAGGACGGGTCACCAGCGCCCAGGCAGCCCCTGCTTCCAGGACCAGGCGTCGTGCGGGCTCAGCGTCTGGGCACACCACCTTGAGAGACACCTGGGCAGCAGCTGAGGTACGAGTCTTTTGTCCAAAGAGCTGCTGCGAAACGTTTTTCAGGAAGCTGGCCTCGCTGGGCCTAAGAAGAGGAAGGATGGGGTCATTTGAAATTAAATAGCCCGGGTCTTTTCTGCATGAAAACAGAATCAAATAAAACATATTTTCGTTGATCAACCAGTACATAGCCTGCCCGGTAACGCTACCAGCCCAAACGGGTAACAGTGCATTTAGCTAGGGGGTGGTTGCGCTTGATGCTTCCAATTCTGCAATTTTTTTACCTCAAAATTGCCTCAAACCATAGCACCAAAACCTTTGCAGTAGCACAACTAGGGTTACTTCACATAAAACGAAAGCAAACACCAACGTAGTTGGGAACCCGGAGCATATAAAAAAGACTTACTCTCAAGGAAAGTCTTACAAGATCGATCAAATGAATGCATGCAAAAAGAAGGCACAAAAAACACGTATACTTTGTTGTAGTGTGGTCAAATTATAAAGTTATAATAGTTAACTTAAAAACTTTCACAAAAATTGTAAAAACTGTGAAAAGTCCCTGGACAGCAGCTTTCTCAGCAGGACTATAAATGTCACTCGAGATCTCTCACATGGAGCATGATGTCTATTGCCGGAAGGGGACTACAGGTACCTACTATTTTCACTCACGTGTGCAGTGCGTTCTTCCGGCAACAACGTGTCACGTGAGATTGTAGCCACATTTATGAGGATATTATTTTTGCTGTAATTTATATATATGCAACTCCCTTCATTTAATAGATAGAACACATAGAAATTGTTTATAAATATAAAATTACATAATTATAAATTCCATAACTTCCTCCTTGACTGAACTCCGGTGATTTCGACTTGTATGGACTTCCTGCAAACATGGACCTTCCGGTAAGGCACAGACTTGTAAAACAGTCCTTTTTTATAAAACTCCTGGTATGCTAAATACATATTTGTTCATAGGACCGTATTGATGCTATTGCAGAGGTTTGGCTCTATTTGGATCAATATCAGTGGTTAAAAAAAATGCAGATTTGGGACCGTTTGGCAGCATGCCCTAGCCAATGCACTAATTAGCCCATTTGGGCTGTTAGCGTTACTCCGGACAAGTTCCAATACTGGTAGAATCAATAGAAAAAAAAATATCGTAACGGCTTTATTGATCTGTTTTCAGCAGAAAGAGACCCTGGTTAAATTTTCGCCAGACTTACACTTTAAAGCCACTTTTATTTAATCAATTATCTATTTAAATAATTTAAATTATATAACAATGGCATAACATGGTTGGAGCACCAACTTAAATTAAATGAATATAATACATGACGTATTGACTGTAGATTGTTTGATAGAGTAATATATCTCCGCACAACTCGAAATTGTCATCACCATCCATGATCGTCATTTTTTTTAGTCATTGGTATTACAATCACTCTAACCTAATTTAAACATGCTTGATTGTCTGATCTTTGAAGAGAGAAAAAGTTCCAACAGCAGTTTTTCTTGTTATTTTTATTTTGCTGATTGCAGATTGGTTACTTTTTTGTTGAGGTAAAACTTAATTAACGATTGAGTCGTCTTGAAAAACCTCAATAGCTTTATCGCAATACCTTTTTCCCTTTAAACACATCTTCATTACCCAAACAAAATATCCTATGCAAAGAAGAAAATGAGTCAGCAATGTGGAGTGTGGACGCACCCTTGTGGCATGCCTCGGAAAGGCACAAGTGAAGAAAGGAGAATGAATGCTATAGCCAAACCGACACAAATGATACCTAAAAGTACAAATTGTCAACACCCATATCTCTGAACAAGGTAATGTACTATAATGGCCATATAAAAACATCTATGTTAGAGATTTGAGAGGAGGAATATCCTCTAACGTACCCCACCCTTATATTGATAAACAGACCTAAAATGATATGATGATGATGATGATGATTAGCCCTCCGACACGTAAGTCAACATACAATCGTTAGTGTAATGGCTATTGGTTGAATCTACAGGGAAAACCAAGTCTACCGCCTCTGAATGCCAAATATTTTAAATTTCCACAACGGGTGCGGCACGGAAATCCAAAATGCTGATTAAGAACCGGGCTTACCGAGAGAGTCGAGAGGAAGGTAGATGGGCTGCGACACCGGGGTCGCTGAGCTCGCAGTTCAGGCCCAGGAAGTGAGGATCTCAGTCAGCAACCTGCGTAGCGCCTTGCATTGTAACCTTAGCTTATCAAAGCATTCCTGAAGCCA
>OLKM01002342.1:0-54765 GCA_900291075.1 Melanogrammus aeglefinus | reverse complement strand
AAATTAGTGTGAATTTAAGGCATTCGATGAAATGTTCTTTATTACTTTTTGAAACAGGTGCAAGAACTCCGCCAAAAACCCTGTCGGAAGAGTAATGCCATTATCAGTTAAACTGCAATTATTTTTAAATAGTTCTTGCTGGTATTGATTGAACTAGAACCAATTAATATCCACTATTAAAGCTCAAGTCTTGTTTGAATAAATTAGCAACAATGACCAATTTTCTCTAATACCAGATCTAAAGTTACAACACACACCATTCAATATGGAGCAACCTTAAATTAAGAAAAACTCTTTCACGTTCGCAATAATAGTGTGTTTGTGGTTTGCCATGGTAAATCCGCCCAAAAGGGATGCGATTCAATGTTACCACACTCTCTCTTTTAGAACCATCTGGAAATGATCATGTGAGTGTGTAAGGCTAGTTCTATAGCTTCATATGCGAGACGCCAAACAAGGAAATATACACTACAAATGCCGAAGATCTATGGGAACTTTCAAATTGCAGTGTTAAAAAATCAACTGTATTTCAATTGGAATTTGACATTGTTTGGTACACCGTACAGATCCATTGAAGCACATGCTTTGGCATACAAACACGAATGAATTCCCAACCTCGTGGTATCCAGGTTCGACCATTCACTGTGCAGAAGACGATTTCAGACATGGCAGTCCTCTGCAGTAGGTTCCGTACTCATCGATACATAGAAGAGGCGGGACGTTGAGTCACGGAGAACACCGTTCATCATTTGCGTACGGCCCTACTTAGTCTGCTTTGACACCACCAGGTTCATCAGCATGTCAAAGGAGTTCCCGTCGGGCCTCCACTGAGACCACTGCCCTGCTCCTTGCAGTACACCTGCAGGAAGCCGTTGTCGTCCAGACCGACACCAACTTCGGCCTCGGGGCCGTCGGCACTCCACGCCAGCCCACCCGCGTCGTCCACTGGAGAGACGACACCACACACAGGTGAAGGGGGATGAAACCTCTGTCTCCAGGTCAAACACTTAGGGACAATGATACAGCGCTTTGGGCTGAGAGCTCTAAGGAGAAGGCGGGGAGGTGTTATCCCCATGGTAACACCCCACGCTGACTGTGGATGGTTAATATATAGCTAATACATTAGCACTGAGGAGTATGAGCGATAGGATATCGCCACAGACTGGGCATTATTCTTATTAACAGTATTATAGGTATTTTTGTCACAGTTCATTCATTAATTGTTCTAATGTGTCCCACCATAGAGAGTATTGTTGAACTTCAGCCGATCTGATGCAAGATTACCTCCTTCCATGTGCTTTTTTGTGTACATTCTGAGCACACACCAAACGTATTTAAATGGCGACCGATTTTGATAAGATAAATGATAAGCCCGTAGCCGCCAGGAGGTCACCGAGGTCCGAACCTCCTGTCAATTTTTCAGAGGTAAAAACAATTTTTAACCTAAATAAAAACTACACAGTGGTGGAGAACGTCTCATGAGATATGAGCAAACGCTCAATTCAGTCGCACTTTTTACTTTGCGTCCGCCGTGGCGTGACATCTGTTGGTGCCGTGCACGAGCCGGACACAACCCCCTCCCCTCGGCTATGTTTCCACCACCCCGCGCTACCGGCCATGTGTAAAGTGTGTCCCCCCCTCTACCTGTGCATCCATCTCTTATAGTAGTAGTCGGCAGTGCGGCGTCGGGCCCCTTCTCCTGGACGTCCGCGATGAGGGCCTCCAGGGTGGAGACGGAGCGAGCGATCAGCAGGGAGCTGCTCAGCGGTGCCAGGCTGGTGCCTTGCTCGCGGTTGTGGAGGGCCACCAGATCGTTGATGCAGATGGTGGGGTTGCTGTTTGCTGAGACGTTGAAGCCGCAGCCCTGTCGGGTGTATTGAACACACCAATTAAGCCATCGTGTGTGTTGATCCACCGGCTAGATGCCTTTGGCTGTACATTTATGCTCATGTTTCTTTTGCAGAAATTAATATCTTAATTATGGCAAATGTTAATTTCAAAATCCTTGGGACGCATGCCATTTTTTTGTGCTGTTTTGATTGTGTAAATAAAGTTGTAAATTGTAGGCGAGTTCAGTGTCACTACTACAATTTGTATTCGGAACCAATGAAGGTCTGTTTTTCTTTGGTATCTGATCTGTAGGGGCGACACTTGATACACGTCTGAAACAAGAAGACTGGAAAAAATAACCTTACCTATGAGTAGATGGAAGTCTGACCCCATGAGTGTGGAGGTAACCAGCACTCCTCCCAGCTTGATTTTGTTTGCTGTAGTAGATGTCATTCGGCCACTTCACTCTCAAGGTCTATGTCCTAAAGTAGGACAACAGTAGTAAATACACCCCAAATTAATTTGCTGTCGATTTACAAAATCCCTGACTTTAACTGTTTATTTGCCCCACAAAATTTTAACTATTAATTTGCCACAAAAAAATCTGTTTCTTAAAAGGACAACCTGAAATACAAACAGAGGCGAATCTATAACAAACTGATTCGATTCACAATGCGTGGCAGTCTTTCTTTTAATATTTTCCGATTCTTGATAACTTTTTCTCTAACAATTTCACATTTCTTTAGCATAAAAAATTTCTCTACTAGTTTCCTCAACATTTTTTTCCCAATTCCTTTAATATTGTGCGTATGCTCACTCCATGCTGCCACTATCATCATTTCTTTAGAGCATGGACATTGCTAGAGGTTTAAATTCTGGTCAAAACAAGCCAAATCCAAAACGTCAAGAATCAGAGTCAATCCAATCCGAATTGCTCTTAGGACACCCTTGTGTTTTCTATCAAACTGAAGATAATGCAATTATCACCATTATATACAAAATATATATTACATAAGAAAGTATGCATCTTTCTTATTTCAAATCTTCATATGAAAGACCTTTGATTGACAAAACATTATTGGTGATTATATTTCACATTTTTTGCAGCAGTCTTTCAATTAAAAACAAAGCTTACATTAATTACTAAATAATGACAATTTGACATTCAGAGCATGCATTGTAAAGATGCATTTAGAATGTCTCATGTTAAAAACTGCCAATGTTCATGCTCATGTTAAAAAGCCAAAATAAACAGTCTAACTTGTCCATTTTACCACAACTGCCCCAGAAAAGGTAAAACAACTATTATGCAAGAAGATTTAATTGGGGAATTTTGACTTAATTGGTCATGTCAGTTAAATTGCATTACTTTGTTACACTAAACATGAATAAATGATTAGGTATGCAAGCCTTGTACCAGACTCCAGCTCTTGTTTCCCTAGACGATGGAAAAGCGGTTCCTGAAGTGAAGAGTTTGAACTGGACGACCCATTGATCAAGGAGGGGATGGTTATGGGGTAAACTTAAGGGATCCTGTAGTTTATTTACTTGGTAACCGGGCAGGGTGCACACGGCCTCCACAACGGCCAGGGCAGCCAGGTGCTGCAGGAAGGGGATCCTCTGACCCAGTCTGGAGCCAAGGGCCACTTTCACATGCAGAGTAAACATGGCACAGCCCAACGGACTCAGCCAGGTATTACCTCCTCGACCTGGAGCACCACAAACACAGACACAGGGAAACATACTCACTATTAAACCTAATGATCACATCAAATCAACTGATCGATCAACCAAGACAATTTATTGTAATTATGAAGGTGACAGCCTAGGGACAGACGGCTGATTACTCACACTGCTCTGAGTAATAGAAACAAATTACTGTTTACTAACATTGACTTTTAATATTCATATTATCGTTTGCTCAGTGTAATAGATTTAAACTTAGCCTTCCAAATGAGAGCAAAAAACGCAATTCAAAAGGATACCCAACTACCTCGCAAAAAAACAGGCCTGGGGAGGATAATTCATTGTACATTAATAAAAACACACACTGCCCATTATTCAAAGTCAAATTTTTATCTGAAAGGTTGATCCGTTGATATTACACAGTGGTTTCTCTTTGTGTTACAGACTGACCCCGGCCGTGGCTCTGTCGACCGGCTACAGCGATCAACCCAACGTTCTCCGGTAAGTTCACAACCATCCTGAAGAAAAGTCAAGATATATTTCAGAATACACATGAAGTTATTACTATGGATCATTTGAACATCGCAAATGTAACAATGCAAAGGTTGGCTGCAAATCAACACTCAATGTAATGAATAATAAACATATTTCAGCCCACATATATTCAATAAGAGACGGCCAATAAAAGCAGTTGATTGCTCTGTTTATTTATGTGTGTAAGTGTGTGCGTGTGAGTGTGTTTAATGTGTCTAGGTCAAAATAAAATAGCTCAATCATTTCTGAGCTGAAAAATCGTACAATAAAAATCATTCAAATTGCTTTCTCATTTTTTTTTAAATGCACACAGCCCTTGAGCCTTGAGCAACTGCAAAGCCAAAATATATTAAATATTTTAAAAAGTGCCACAAAAAAAAATCCAAGCAACAACAATAAAGAATATTTCAAAACAAATTGGGAATTTCTATGCATCCTTTACACAAGATATTATACAAGACAGTTGATTCACCTGCACCCTCGGGTCCCTGCAGTTATAAAACATGACTTTGGGTTGCTTCTTCAACATTTCACATGTGGCCAGAGAGTACACGCAGTAGCTGCAGGATCTGAATTTCCGACTTATTTTTTTTCAGGCAGATATCTGGGTGCTAGGTCTTGCCAGCTTCACGCCTTGAACAAGTTAAGCCTTGCGGTGCGAGGGCAGTTAAAAGCAAACCTATGCTACCCTCTGGTTGACTGATTAGAGCCAGATGGAGAGGGAAACAGCAAAAAGAAATCCCTGACCACGGTTAAACACTGGCCTGTATTAGTGATACACCTTATATTTATTTTTCATCTACCGATCCCTTGGATGGATACTTTATTTCAACAGTGAGCAACGGGATCATTTTGACCGAAGCCGTATTGACCGGTGCAACCTCTTGCTCTTCTAGTGGCAGTTAAACCTATAGGACTGCATTTTGAAATTAAAAGATTTCATCTGCTACTGATGCTAATTGCCAAAAAAGGGTTGCCTGTTCATAACAATGTTTGCATTGATCATTTACCAGCTTCAAAGAAGTAATCAATATAAGAAGACAAAATAAGCTGTAAATGCGATTAAACTAATCGTGTTAACTGCAGAACAGAATTTTTTTAATTTCCATATAAACCTATACTGGAATTGATCAATAACATAAGCTTTTATCCATTACTCAGAGGCAGATAATGCACACAAACAAGGGCAGCCTCTTTCTCCAGCCCTGTTCCACACAGCAAGACAACGTTGTCCCAATATTGGGAGTCAGTACACATTGGTCTAAATTCCTTTGTTCAATCAAAGAAAAACACACACTCCCACGACATTGGAAAAATGATTAGGTTGGTGAATGTAAAATCTCTGTTTATCTTTATGTGGAATTGATCATTTAAAGAATAAACAACAGTGCATGTTAAAGTGACCTATTTTTTTGCCAGTGGCCTATGTCCCCCGGGGTGATGGTCTGAAGTGACCCAGGTTCCAGAGGCTGTCGATTTCTCTCTGAGGAAAAGAGAAGGAAAGTGCAATGCACCACATGTTCTGGGTTCAGAAAACAGGGGTTTAAACCATCTGCTTACAATCATATAATTGGAAGTGGAGCAAGAAAGGTCAATTGGACCAATTTCATTTTTATGTGCAAACCTTTTGCTGAAGTTTTGAGGCTTCCAGTTTCTCTCCACCAGATCCCCGTTTTCATTCACGGGTTGGTGTTTTTCATAGGAAACAGGATCCTAATGCCGTACAATGTCAGTTTGAATACTGGATTTCATGTCAAAACAAACACTGATTGCTGGGGCTTTGGCTGTACAACTGGAACAGCTTTAACAAGAGGACTCCCTTGTTAAGTAAGTGTTACCTTATTTGTATTGATGGTTTTACAATGTAGTGTTGGTTCAACAGTATTCAACCATGCTTGGAAATGTTTTTTTATTAATGGAATTAAAAGGCTTTTGGGTATAATATTAAATAAATCTGAACAAGAATGATTTCTGACTCTAGTATGACCAAGAAGATGGGACAAAAATCGAATTACACTGGATGATACGAGAGAATTGTCTGTTGCATTTTTGCACTGAAAGATAGATTGTGCAAGCTGTAAATGGATTATTTGGACTCTCTGGTTAAGTGGTTCTTTAAAAAAAGAAAACTGCTTCTTTAAGCTGGCACTGATAAATAAAATTATGAAAGACATAAAAAAAATATGGAGGACAAGCTAAACTTAGAAATGTAGGGCAAGGAAATTTCAAGAGTCGTATCGTATGAAATTAATTGAATGCCTTTTTATTTTAATGCAGATTCAGAGAGCATGCCTACACCAAACCATAAAAAAAGTAGCAAATGGTAATAATTTAGTCAAAACTAGTCACCATGAAATGATAAAATGATAAACGCAATTGTTAGTAAGAAGAGTCATCTTCTTATTGGATGACAGTTAGGCATTGGTTTAGGTGTTTGCAATATTACCTCAAAAACAAGCTGCTAGGTACACGGTCACAGAGTCGCTGAGAGAACTGTGTACATGACCTCGATCGAAGTACAGTTTCTGGGCTGACACTTCTCGTTTCAGTTTAAGGATATGTGAGCACCGGTAATCACTTGTAATCATATGTGATCTGAGTTAAGACGTAGAAATATATTTAGCCTGGGATGTTTTAAGATTTAATTACTCCAATTGCATTCATCCCAGCTACTTAATAACAAATGAGAGGAATAGCGCAAAATGTCTGGTCAACAAATTGAATGTACAGAAGTACTGCGAAAATAAAGTTGAGCGCATTGGGGGGGGGGATTTTTTCTTAATTATTGCATCTTTGACAGGAAATAAAAAAAATGTGGACAACGTCACTTCGCTGCAGAAATGTCCGAGCTACAAAGGGGCAGACTGTTGAGAACACAAGCCTCTGTGGAAGCGCTAGCCATTATTAGCAGCTCCCTGTCTAACAAAGCGTTAATACTCTGAGCAAACAGGCTGCCCCTGTGGCCATCAGGCCTCAGCCTTAATCAGGCCTCAGCCTTAAGCCTCTGCACTGTCAACACAGCAGTGTTCGGGATCCCTGATTCTATAGGGGCCATTGGGGACTGACCGGTCCTCTGTCTATTTAATAAGACGCCCTATGTGGTCTATTTATCCGTAATATATAATAAACCCCTCGACCATTGTTCATTCAAATAGGTTTAATAACCCACTGATCTTTAGTGCCAAATTTGGTAGCAGATAAGTTAAAGGAATAGTGAAAAGAGGAAGAAAAGTGTGGAAATGATTCTAGCGATCAAACAGTCTACCTCCAGCTTGGGTGAATGTGATTTGTATTTTAAGATTATGAAAACAAATTAAATAAATAAAGTTTGAAATATTAGAGGTGAAATATTAAGTACTTTTTTATTTAATCTTAATTTTAACTATCAGGGCAACATAGAAAAAAAATGAATATATAGGGCTCACATATTTTTAGTTAAACAAAGATATCTAAATTCCAAAAATATAGAGTAAGAGGTTTGATCTAGCAGGCATTTCATTCTACTTAGGAAGTTCTCTCATTACGATCATCATCCTAACAACAAATGTAGCTCATTGGGAATGCATCAAAATAAACCGGGTTTTTCTTAGGCAACAGTTTAGTCTGGTATTATTTGAGGAACATTGCGTGGAATCCAGTATTAAGTGGAAAATGGCACTGGAGTGATTGTGTTTCTGCTGACTTGGCCAAGTCATTTAGCCTACTTTCCTTACGCTGTAACCCTAATGACAACAGTGTCAAATCCAATCAGTCCAACACCGGTCCGCAATCCATTTTTCAATCTTTATGACAGCTCTAATAGCTCCCACCTGCTGTGGGCGTCCCGCCTTGAATGGCAAGTACCAAGAAGTGAGCATGTTTGGACCGAGACAAAGACGTCTATTAGGTGAAACTTGCCTCTCCTACACTGAGGTCACTCAAGCACTTAAAATTAGTTCCAGCCCCACCAAACTCCTCCACACACACACACACACACACACACACACACACACACACACACACACACACACACAGCTGTGGTTCAACAGCAAACTTCTCAATTAAAATGCACAATGCTCTCTTGCTTGCTTTCATTCCTCTGAATACATCTTACCACAGAGAAGGAGCAAGATGAGGGGGGGGGGCATGATCATATCATTGTCTCATGTTATCATAGGAGCTTCGGCCAGGGTGAATCACTGGTCTCATGCCGCTATTCTACTGCATTAACACCCCCTCTTTCGTCATTTTGCAAGTCAGAGGAGCTTGGAAACCAGCTCAGACAGAGTAAAAATCCTTCTCTGACCCATGATAATATGAGCATTTCCCCTTCAAACAGACCTCTATAAACCCTCCCCCTCCCATAGAGTAGGGGCGCCCCTCACCCTTCCAGCAGGTCCATGGTGGTGGGGGTCACGTCGGCGTAGAGCACGGTGCGCCCCAGGGTGCGTGTGCGCAGGTGGCTAGTGTAGGTGTCCAAGCTGAAGTGGTCCCAGCTGGGGGGCTCTGGAGGACGGGTCACCAGCGCCAGGCAGCCTGCTTCCAGGACCAGGCCGTCGGGCTCAGCGCTGGACACCACCTTGAGAGACACCTTGGGCAGCCTGAGGTACGAGTCTTTGTCCAAAGAGCTGTGCAACGTTTTCAGGAAGCTGGCCTCGCTGGCCTAAGAAGAGGAAGGATGGGGGTCATTTGAAAATAAATGAGCCCAGGGTCCTTTTCTGCATGAAAACAGATCAAATAAAAACATATTTTCGTTGATCAACCAGTACATAGCCTGCCCGGTAACGCTAACAGCCCAAACGGCTAACAGTGCATTAGCTAGGGGTGGTGCGCTTGATGCTTCCAAATCTGCATTTTTTTAACCTCAAAAATTGCTCAACATAGCACCAAAACCTCTGCAGTAGCACAACTAGGGTTACTTCACATAAAACGAAGCAACACCAACGTAGTTGGGGAACCCGGAGCATATAAAAAAGACTTACTCTCAAAGGAAAGTCCTTACAAGTCGATCAATGAATGCAATGCAAAAAGAAGGCACAAAAAACACGTATACTTTGTTGTAGTGTGGTCAAATATAAGTTAATAATAGTTAACTAAAACTTTCCAAAAAAATTGGTAAAAACTGTGAAAAAGTCCCTGACAGCAGCTTTCTCAGCAGCACTAAAATGTCACTCGAGATCTCACATGGAGCATGATGTCTATTGCCGGAAGGGACTACAGGTACTACTATTTCACTCACGTGTGCAGTGCGTCTTCCGGCAACAACGTGTCACGTGAGATTGTAGCCACATTTATGAGATATTATTTTTTGCTGTAATTTATATATGCAACTCCTTCATTTAATAGATAGAACAATAGAAATTGTTTATAAATATAAATTACATAAATTATAAATTCCAAAACTTTCCTCCTTGAACTGAACTCCGGTGCATTCGACTTGTATGGACTTCCTGCAAACATGGACCTTCCGGTAAGGCACAGACTTGTAAAACAGTCTTTTTTAATAAACTCCTGGTATGCTAAATACATATTTGTTCATGGACCGTATTGATGCTATTGCAGAGGTTTGGCTCTATTTGGATCAATATCAGTGGTTAAAAAAATGCAGATTTGGGACCGTTTGGCGCACTGCCCCTAGCCAATGCACTATTAGCCATTTGGGCTGTTAGCGTTACTCCGGACAAGTTCTATACTGGTAGATCAATAGAAAAGAATTATCGTAACGGCTTATCTGATCTGTTTTCATGCAGAAAAAGACCCTGGGTTAAATTTTCGCCAGACTTACACTTTAAAGCCACTTTTATTTATCATTATCTATTATAATTTAAATTATTACAATGGCATAAACATTGGGAGCACCAACTTAAATAAATGAATAATAATACATGTGACATTGACTGTAGATTTGTATAGAGTATAAATCCCCACAACATCGAAATTGTCATCACATCCATAATGTCATTTTTTTTAGTCATTGGTATTACAATCACTCTAACCTAATTTAAACATGCTTGATTGTCTGATCTTTGAAGAGAGAAAAAGTTCCAACAGCAGTTTTTCTTGTTATTTTTATTTTGCTGATTGCAGATTGGTTACTTTTTTGTTGAGGTAAAACTTAATTAACGATTGAGTCGTCTTGAAAAACCTCAATAGCTTTATCGCAATACCTTTTTCCCTTTAAACACATCTTCATTACCCAAACAAAATATCCTATGCAAAGAAGAAAATGAGTCAGCAATGTGGAGTGTGGACGCACCCTTGTGGCATGCCTCGGAAAGGCACAAGTGAAGAAAGGAGAATGAATGCTATAGCCAAACCGACACAAATGATACCTAAAAGTACAAATGTGTCAACCCATATCTCTGAACAAGGTAATGTACTAATAATGGCACACATTTAAAAAATCTATGTTGAGAGATTGAGAGAAGAATATCCCTCTAACGTACCCCACACCTTATATTGATAAACAGACCTAAATGATGATGATGATGATGATGATGATTAAGCCTCCTACACGTTAGTCAACATACAATCGTAGTGTATGGCTATTGTTGAAGCTATACAGGGAAACCAGTCATACCGCCTCCTGAATGCCAAATATTTTAAATTTCCACAACGGGTGCGGCACGGAAATCCCAAAATGCTGATATAAGAAACCGGGCTTACCGACGAGGTCGAGAGAAGGTAGATGGGGCTCGACACCGGGGCTTGGCTGAGCTCGCAGTTCAGGCCCAGGGAGGTGAGGATTTCAGTCAGCACCTCGTAGCGCCTTGCATTGCTAACCTTTAGCTTATCAAAGCATTCTGAAGCCACAGCGTCACAGTTGGGAGCCAGCTCCAGGTGTACCTGTAGTCAACAATATTATAGATAGAAAGACAAAATTTATATTAAAAAATAATGCATGCAATTCTGTTGAGAATTTAAACAAAATTAACATCAAATGGATACACATCATCATATGAATTAAAATTTGTATCATAGGACCAGCATTTAAATTAAAATAATTAGCTCTCATCAGATTTGGTTCATCACCTTAAAATGTATGTGAACACTGAGGCTATTGTGAAGCACAGGCAACAGAGAATTCACCTTCTCCGCAAACTAAATTCAGCCAGTCCCGTCATCCTCTGCCGTTTTTATCAATCTTTTATTGGAGAGTCTCCAGAGCTTTTCTTTTATCTGCTGGTTTCACAGCAGATAATCAGTGAAACAAAGGGACTTGAGTTCTTTTTGCAATTGGCAAATCATCAAGAAAGCAGCAGGTATTTTTGCATCTTCTGCTCATGTTCTTACAAGTGAATTTTCTGTGTTGCCATCAGGGCGTCGCTACTCTTTCCCTGCTTGTAGAACTAACCGCCATTCCAAGTTATTCATCCCCTCTACAATTCGACTACTAAATGCTCCATAGTTGTGTACGTGTATTTGTTGTTTGTATGTTACGTACAACAAGCTGCTCGAACAAATTGCCCCTAGTGGGATTAATAAAGTTTTATTGTATTTTGTTTATCTTGTTCAGAAAGGCCCGTCAATATATAAAACAGGCCATGGCCTAATAAGGAAATGGCCTTACAACGTCAAGAAGCGTAATGAATAATACATCAAATCAAAGGCCATGTTCCCGGTTCCTTCATAAAATGGGCGTCAAGTTCTGTCTAGTTCATACCATCACCAAAATCGTGCTGTCAAATGATGCAATATTTGCATACACTGGTTTATTAAGCAAGTCCAAAGTTCATGAGTGAGCGCGTACACAGTCAACGTAGAGTAACAAGCCAAACGGCAGTGTTACCTGACAAAGGACCGCCACCCCTCCGTCGTCACCGTGCGTTATCCTGATAATGACCATGTCCTTCTGGCCCTGCGAGACACCCCCCTTCAGCTCCCCCCAGAGCTCGACCTCCCCGCCTCCCACCACGTCTCTCACAAACACACTCCCGCTGGGGAGCACACTGAGCTCCAGCTCCGTGCTGTCCTCCCTGGTGAAGCTCAACGTCTTCGCCCGCTTGCTGCGGTGCCACATGGGCCTGTCTAGGGAGAGCCCCGCGGGGCACAGGGAGGAGGACAGCCCCAGGACCCGGCCCCCCTGGTCCAGGTAGCTGAGGAAGCGGGCCTGCAGCTGAGGGGAGAGAGGTTGTTCTTCTGCCAGCACCAAGAGCTTGGTGCTCTCCAGCCACGGCTCACTCAGCGCCTGCTCGGGCCGGAGGTGGTACACCACACTACCGTCCGTGTCAACGCACTCGGTCAGCAGCTGGTGGACTCTGTGGAAACGCTCCTGGCACCCGGCCGTGTACACCAGCACGTTGGGGGGTTTGCCCCCGATCAGGTCGTTGAGACTGGGAAGTCCCCCCGCGTCATCTTCAAACTCAGCCAAAGTCCCGACGCCGCCGTCCACGCAGGAGGAGTCGTCGTCGTCGTCAGGAAGGTTGGGAATGTTTTCGGCTGAGGCGAATTTGACCGAGAGGATTGTGCTGTTTTCCAGCTCCAGACACTCGTTGCAGCTGGACAGATGGAGGTGGTGGCCGTGGCCCTCTATGTGCTCCATGTTCCTCGATGGGCGACCTTCCTCCCTGACCACGGACCCCTGACCGAGGGAACTGCAGAGGGGCTCCGAACCCCTCCTGTCGTCCAGCCTTCTCCTGGCCTCTGGGGCCAGGAGAAGGCTCCCCTTCCGGCATGACTTCTGCTGGTCCTCCACTAACCTTTTGCACGATTCCGAAATCAGTGAATTGGCTGACAAGGGGCTGTTTGAACGTAGCTTCTCAAACAGCGTGTTGATGCTGGACTCTTGGAGGATGACCGCTATGGACGTTTTTCAAATAAACATCTTCAATCAATAACTCTACTGCCACTTAATTTGCATATAATTGTATCCGTTTGTAAAAAAAAAACATGCAAACTGAGACAGATATGAGATCAAAAGAAAAATGCATTCAGTCCAACAGGTACACAGATTTTCACTTACAGACAATTTTTGAAGGCATGAGACCATTGTCGAGCCGCAGACGATCTTCCATGAAGGCCACTCCCAGACGACTGAAGTTATCCAGAGTGGCTTGGGCCACAGCCTTGAAGGGTGGGCCAGGGCTACAGGCCAGGGGGATACAGTAATCAGACCACTTCAGCACCTGGAAAGGACGGGTTAGAGGTCAAATCAATGCACATAACAGTTATAGAACACTTAAAACCAATCACTTAAAACCAAGCTATTAAGAATGTTTAACTCTCAAGTCTGAGACCTTCTTGAAGAGTTAATTATACGACCCATGTTCATACAAAGGTGGCTGTTTCTATCCAATCACATAATTTCAAGATGATGAACAAAAGAGTCATCATGCTTTCATCAAAGCAGAATGCAAGTTTGCAAGTTCTAACCAAACAGCCTCGTCCATAAAGTCCACCACATTGACATATACCTGCAGTAAACTATGACTTAAACAACTACAATGGCTGTGGGGTGTTGTTCGTACTTTCTTATTGGATGTCTGAGGAGGAGGCTGGACAACATTCTTTCCCAAAGGGCCTTCCACAATGAATGAAACGTCCTCTATCCTTTGGCCACCCACCATAGCAGACCCCAACAGAGTCCACCTGGTGAGGTCGAGGCATACCTGAAGACGCAGAGATCCACATCTTCATGTAGAGCACATATTTATAATAGTATATTCATGTTTGAAGTAAGTCTACAGGTGACAAAATCAAAAGTTAAAGTTATTTACATGATGGTAAACAATATTGTCATGGTAAGTCATCCATACACGGATATATAGATTTGAGGCGCGCCTCTGCTGCAGAGAGGTCAACTGGTGATGAGCTAATGTAGCTCTGAACAGAACATCACCTGGTGCGCCTAACAGAACATCACCTGGTGCTCCGTGATGTACACAGCTTTATCCCGGAGCTTCAATAAGATGGTTTCTTCTGGCGGAGAGGACTGCTGGTGTGTGTGTAAACCATTGTCGTTGGTCGGCTGTGTGTGTACCGCCTGGTCGTAGCAGGTCGGGGGTCTCTCTGGGTTGAGGACGGAGAAGGTGAAGCTGATCGAGCGGTTCTCCGCAAGGCTCCGTCGCAGTGTCTTCTTTATCACCACCGAGTAACACTTCTGGCAGCGCACCCACAAATACACGTAACATAATGTTATCAACATCTTATGGATTTCTTTAGGAAGCCATGGTTATTCCTCAGGTGAGCCTTGTGATTGACCCCATAGCAGGCTATCTAGGTTATCTGTGTCAACAAACAGAGCGACAGCGAAAGAAGTACTTCCGAAGTCGCGTTTTTCAAATTAAAAGCCCTTGGTCCAACAATTGTGGATGATGAGAACGTCCCGTGTTAGCAGGGGGGGAAATCAAAAGCTCATTCATTATTGCATGCTGTCTGGATCTTGGTAAAAGAAAGAGAAAAACCGGTATTCCAGATTGCCACGTTTATTATTTGTGAAATAATTTTGAAGGGCAGAATATTGACACAAAGAAATGTCCAGAGTTTAGAGAGAGAGAGAGAGAGAGAGAGAGAGTGAGCGAGTGAGTGAGATTACTAGACACTGAAATCGAATGTTGCTGTTTGCAGATGACCTCTGATGCTGCTGTCCCCAACCAAGGTTTACAGGCAAACCTAGATATGCTGCACAGATTCTCTCAAACCTTGGCCCTGACATTAAACTTTAGGATAACTAAAATAGCTAGAAAATGCATTTCCTGCAGAAAATGCGGTGAGTGCTGTTGAAAATGTTGAAAATATTTTTTAATAAAGCCACATAGATTAAAGGCCTACGTGCAGGTTAACCGGAGGTTTTGATTAATGGGTACTTAAAGCACTCAAAATATGTGTATAATTTATAAAACTGTCTCCAAAATAGTGTTAAAGTCCAGTTTGGGGTTGTTTTGGCAGTAACGGGTGTTTTCTAACGCCATTCGGCGATGACGTAACGTTGGGGCGACGTGGTGGAAGGTCACCTCAGCCTAGTACTAGAACTATGGCGTCTTGAGGTGGCAAGAACCACAAATAACATGTATGATGGCCCACAGCAGTATAACTTCAAACCTGTAAGACCTGAGAGGGCGAATGAGGAATTTCCGAGGACTGATGGCGGCAGCGACGAGCAACGAGCGCTGGAGCGAGCCAGCAGCGAGCCAGCAACGAGCCAGCAACGAGCGCTGGAGCTAGTCAATGAACAGCAGTGCATACAATAACGACACTTTTATTTATTAGCACTGAGTCAAAGTCATTGTTTAATTTATATCTAGCGACAGCGATTATGTCGTAAGTACCACTGAACTTAGTCAGAAGATCTAGAAATAGAAGACACAATGCTAGCTATGGGCTAACTTAGCCTATCGGATAGCAATCAGTGCACTTAAAAATGAGTGCCTGCAACCGATCGTGGTGTGACATTATTTAACCATCAATCTACCGCAAATACGACCAGACAGATGTACATTGAACACATACACAAAGCGCACCGTCCAACCCGGCGGATGCTGACAGATAGCCCACAACCAGCCAAACATCACCACGGCGGGTGTGCTCTCTCTCTCACTCTGGCACGCCCATACACAATCTTTCCAACTTATCCAACGCCAAGGTTGCTTCACTAAGACCACAACTAACCACAAGGCCTTCATAACCATGCAGTATGCCGAAGTCGAAAAGGACACGCTATCTATCTATCTATCAACGCATGGGTCTAGTTTTAACGTGATGTATTTTGTGTATGTCCAGTCAGACTTGTGGTCTCCCTTGTTCTGTGTGGTATTGTAGTTGCTATACTGTGTGAGCCGAATCACCTAAATGAATTTCCGACCTGTAGTTTGGTATTGATAAAGACTTGACTAGCTATTTATCTATCTAGGCCAGGGGTTCCCAAACTTCAGAGTGCCAAGGCCCACTTTAAAATCTGAATATCTTTCGCGGCCCACCCAACAACTCTGATCAACACACAAGACGAATTATTTCTTCTTTTTATTTCATGAACTGTATGGATACACTGGATATGAGTGACATTATGTCACCTGCATCTTACCTAATGTAGGAAATTAACAAAAAGCGAACTGTCAGGGCCGTATCCCGACTGTTTGACATTGAACAAAAAGCGTAGGCATGTACAAATGTACATAAAAAAGCAGCCAAATAAAAACATGAAGGAGAAAAAAACAACATTATTTGAATGCTGAATCAGACTATACTTGAATTTCTTACAACACATGCATGTGTTGTACCCTTAAAAAGGGGAGTAGTAGCGGGAGAAAGATTAAAAAAAAAACACACACGCAACTCTCCTTCAGGAGCGCGAGGAGCCCCGAGGCATTACCAACAGATCGACGAATCAAACGATCGAATATTATTGTTACCATGGTAACAATAATACAACAACAATATATAATACAAACTGTATGTATGAATAAACTGTTATATACAACTTGCTATGAATAAATTGCTATATACAACTTGTCACACATGCTTATTACAATCCATCACAGCTGGGCCGTTTATTGGCACAAAACAAGTCCATCTTGACATTAACCCAAGACTTAGTGCAGTCTCTGTGAAACCACCCGCAGTTTATCTCGATATACTGGTTCTGAGCCACACTTTGGGTAACGTTACATTGTGTCGACTGCAATTCACCTAATGAGAGGGGTGATGCTGCTGCATAGCAGCTGTCAAAGTCTTGATGTCTGGCTGAATAGACGTCAGCCCAGACTTTAGGCGGAGATCAGGTTCAACATCCAGTTTATTCCTGTACTTTGTCTTTAAGGCCACAAGTGCTGAAAATCCAGTTTCACACAGATAGGTGGTAGTAAAAGGCATCAGAAACATCAATGCCTTGTTAGACAGATCAGTATATTCCGGGTACACATGCATCCAGAAATGTGCCAAGTGCTTCTGTGTGAAGATAAGTTCCAGAGCAGTATCACAAGATAACTCCACAAGGCTGTCCTGCTCCCTGGAGCTGAGACATGCCATGGCATCCTCAGTTTGGGGGGCAAATGGATTCTGTATCCAGCTGTGTTGCTCGCTGAGCACAGGGAAGTATTCCCCGGAGCTTCATCTTTAGGGTTTTTAGGTGCTCTCTGATTGCACCTGCCACAGAGGCCGGGATCTGCTTCTTCTCCTTGGTGACGAAATCACACAGATTATCAAAGGACTCGTAGTTGTTCTTACCCACTCTTCGGCCCCACAGTTCGAGCTTCCTTATGGTGGCTTCTATCTTACTGTGGACATGAAACATGGTCGCTGTTTTTCCTTGGAGAGATAGATTGAGTCTGTTTAAATAGCTGAAAAAGTCGGCCAAATACGCCAACTTGCACAGCCACTTGAAGTCACAGAATCGATCTGACAGTTCAAACCGGGAGTCCACGAAAAATGTCCCGACTTCGTCACGCAGTTCAAAAAGTCGAGTGAGCACCTTGCCGCGTGAAAGCCACCGGACTTCAGTGTGCAGGAGAAGCTGCCGGTGGTCGCTCCCCATCTCCGCGCACAATATGGCAAACAGGCGTGATTGCAGTGGCCGACTTTTGATAAAGTTGACTGTTCTCACAGCTTCATCCAAAACAGTCTAAAAATCCGCAGGCATCGTCTTTGTGGCCAGTGCCTCTCTGTGGATACTGCATTGGACAGCTGTAACCAGCGGAGCCACGTCTCTGACCCTTTTCACAACTCCGGTCAGTCTCCCCACCATGGCCCGAGCTCCGTCGGTGCTTAGTCCCACACACTTTTCCCAGTCTATTTCATTTGAAACCATGAATTCATTCAGAGTGTAAAAAATGGTTTCCGCGGTAGTGTGTGAAGGTAACTGTTTGCAAAACAGAAAGTCTTTGTGTACTTCTCCATCATATTCATATCTGACAAACGCCAGTAAATTTGCCAAGCTTGTAATGTCTGTGGATTCATCAATCTGGAGAGCATAAAAACGGCTTGCTTGTACTCTGGTCACGAGCTGCTTAAGCACATCTTCAGCCATATTGTCAATACGGCGCTTGACTGTGTTGTCAGACAAAGAAATCATGTTAGGTTGTTCAGCTGCTTTCTCCCCAAACATCACTCCAACCATCTCTTTGGCGGCGGGTAAAATTAACTCCTCCCCGATGGTATGTGGCTTCCCAGTCTGGGCGATCAACTTGGCCACTCGGCAGGAAACGTCCACCGCCTTGGCGTTTTCACTCCCAGTGACATAGGTGGATTCAATTGCTTTTCTACGGCTCTGATACTCTCTCAGCTTATTTTCGAAAAAATCCTGAGGCTTTGAGGAATATTGTCCATGTTTTGTTTCTAGATGACGACGGAGCTTGCATGGTTTTAGCGCCTCGTTTGCTAGCACCTCCGAGCATAACACACAGACAGCCAGCGGGTTGTCTTCTGGTCCGACACTCGTAAATCCAAGTGATAGGTACTCACTTGAGTACTTTCGACAAGCCTTTCTTTTTTTTTTTTCATTTTGACCCTCTTCACTTGTTAAGATTGCTTTTCTTTTGACTCCTGAAAGCCATCGGTCCATTGATACTCTTTCCCGCCAGTGATAAGGAATTCCCTCAATTACAATTCCCCCGTCAATAATGAAATACGGAAAGACACGTTCCCGCTCAAAAGTTGGTCAGATAAATGACTGATGTCAGATAAATAAATAAATAAAACATAATTTAAATTTAAATATTTAACCATAAATATTTAATGGTTACTCAAAACTTAATTACAAAATAGAAAATGACCTCTCGCGGCCCACCTGCAGTACCTTCGCGGCCCACCAGCGGCCCACACTTTGGGAATCACTGATCTAGGCTATTAGTCAACAATTTATCTATGTATCTGTATAACAGTGGCGAGCGGTGACTTTTTACTGTGGTCATGCTGAAGTGTCAATACCATGCGCGCCCGTGGGGGGGCATTATATTTTTTAATAAAAAATATAATATGGTTAGTGGAAACAGCTTGTAGTGATCACGTTGGTCCAGAGTACATTTGATCACTATAAGCGGTTGATTACTAAAACCGAATTGTTATTACAGTATTTCACTTATTTTTTTATGGAGAACATCATCTAAATGCCAGTTGTATAGTTTTTCAATGAGAAAAATGTAACGAAGCGGTCGTCAGCGCGATCCTCTCGTCAGCTCCAAACTCACCCGTCTGCACCTCAATCACAGACCACAGCTGGTTTTCCGCACAGCATTTACAGTAACTCACTGACACGTCTCAGATCAGTAGGCGCTGCTGCCGGTGTGTTTTTAAAACGAACTAGGCTAGTAGCGCCGCAGATTTCTCTGCGGCGCTACGGCGCTACTATTTTTGCGCATGCGCGTTGGCAGATAAGCTGCTTCACTGACAGCTTTTTTGCCATTCAAAACGCTCATCTCCAGTTAGCACGGCCTTTAGCAACTGTACTAGTCGGTGTCACGGTGCGCATGCGCGAAACAAGCTGTCAGCTTTCCAGCTTTTCGCAAGCGAAACGGGACAGATTAGGCACGGATTTAAGACCAAAACAGTAAAACTAAGGTATTGTATAATTGAACACACTGCCAGATTAATATTTTCAATTATTTTTATTGAAGGGCTTGGGCATGCACTGCATTTATAGCTTATTATGACCGCTCGCCCATGCTGTATAATCTGCTGAACACTCTTTTACTAGTCTCTCCACTCTCAAGGGTCTCAATGTGGCTTTGGTCCGCAAAGTGACGTCATGCAATGCATTCTGGGGGAAATTAGAATCTATAGCAAACCGCTAAATTAGTAGGCCTACCTACTTTTTCGTATAACATTCCGTTTTGGGACACCTAACAACATTAAATACAATAAATAACAGTTTAAATCTTAAATACCAGCAAGCAAATTGCACAAATTCGTTGGAAAATAAACCCTGCAGCACGGCCTTTAAGACATAAAGAAACGTTAAATGGCTTAAATCAAGTGAAGGAATTTGAACGAAAGTTCAAAAGGCTAAATGGAGTAAACAATGTTAACATGTACAACATTTAAGAAAAAGAAAATGGTTGGAAACAAATAAAGTGACCGCTGAATGAAAAGCACAAAGCATTGCTAAAAATGCAGAAATGTAAAATGAATTGAACTGAAGAATCTGAAACGTCAAATGTATTGCCCTGGCCGGGGGCCCCAGTTTCCCAATAACGATGGATCTTCGCTCGTACGATCATTCTCACGATGGATCTTGCGAAACCATTGTTAATTTCTTTGAAGCGTTTCCCGAAACTTCTCTTAACATGAACGCGCATTCGCTGCACACACGACGTTCGTAGGATTTTACCTGTCCACTGACATGGTGCTGAAACGGGCTATGACGCAGGGGGAGACGCAGGAATTGGAAAATGGGGTTAAAAAGGATTAAAATATCTCCCTGTAACGGACCTATTGTGTATTCACCTGTATTGCGCCCCGGAACCTTTTCTTTACGTTTCACCCGGTACCCTTTTAGAGGCGCACAGCAGCATTCACGGCGATGCGGGTCTCGCACGTAGTCGTATCAAAAACGTAAGTTTAATATGTCTGACTTAAAGCCTGTACTTTGGTTACATAAATGTTGGGTTCATATTGAAACATTTTGTATGTAAGTTTTATAGTTAATGTGTCTTACACTGGTCGTATTTCTATGCCGTTTATGTCCGTGAATAGTGTATGAAGCAAGCTAACAGCTGACCCATGAATGTCCGGTGAATGCAACTTTTCCCTCTCAATTTTCCCTCGTCTTGCACCCGAGGTATGTTGGTTTATTGTAAGCCTTTAGTGTGATTATGTTTAAGTTTGGTGTCTTTATGTAAGTGAAGCAAATAATACACACGTTTAAGTTTTTTTTGTTGTGCTGAAATATGTTTTCTGTCATTTTATTTGTGAACATGGAAATTGTACTGCTGTAGGTGCGTTTCCATCAGCTGTTTAGATGCGCATCTAGATGTATCGCATCGGAAAATGATGATGGAAACGCCGTGATTCGCATTAAAATCCCCTGATTCGCACAAAATGAAATACGCTCGCTTTGGCCGGGTTTTGGTTGATTCGAATGGGATTGGAACAGCTGTATGCGAATCAAGTGTGATGTAGCGCACTTTCACCCCGACTGCTTCCAGTGTTTGCGGGTCACTCAGAAGACCACCACACTCCAAAAGTCCCTCTGACGCCTCCTTTCCCACTCATATGGGGCTTTCACACCAAAAAGAACCGAGAGCCAGTTCCGGGCTGGTGCTAGGGCCAGTTCCAAACTGGTTCCAGCCTTATCCCAGTTACGAACCGGTTGGTTTTACACCGGCGAGAACCAGCCATGGAGCCGGCGAGAGCCACGTCATGACGTCACTTCATACGTCTCCGCTTTTACCGGCAACCCTCGCAGTTTCAAACACAACAATGGTGGAATACACGGCAGCTGTTCAAGTTTTTCTCCTCGCTAACACAACAGATCTAGCGAATCTGTGATTATGATTGTGTGCGCGAGAGCTATGACCGGTCTTCGTTTGTCTTCCTGTTTATGACGGTAAGGATAACCCCGCCCCCTGCCCCTGGTGTAAAGCGGTTCCCGTTCTAGCCCAGCTCACAACTGGGGCTTGAGTTGAACCGGTTTTTAGGGGCCGGAGCCGGTTCTTCGGCGGTGTGAAACCAAAACCCTGGCTCTAGCTCCGAACCGGCCCGGAACGGGCTCCGATTTTGCGGCGGTGTGATAGGGCCAATAGGGACGTCGGCGGCGGAGACGGTTCTCTCGCTGGGCCAGGGCATTAATTAAGGCAGCTTGCTGTCTTCTCCTCCTGACAGCCCCTCTAATGGCCAGGACCAACTGCCAACCCGCGGAAAATCCGTTCTTTTGATGGAAATACACATGATTCGAATTTCTTTTAATGCGCATTGCCCAGTAATGCGAATTAGGGATGTGCACGGTTACTCGGATACTCGGGTACCCGAGTAGACAATCTGCTAATCGGTTACGAATTAGTAACCGGGAAACAATGATTTCATTGTCAGCGATGCCCAATAGTATCTGTCTGCGTCCTGCAAGACGGAGGCGTAACATGTACTAGGAGGCGTAACTTGTTCTTTTCTAAATCGCGGTCCACGCGAGATTTTTCTCTTTTCGCGGTAAACAAAAAGCGTTGTAAATCTCGGTTCACACGAGATCTTAATTGAAGTCGGGTCTTCCGATATTCATGACGGTAAGTAAATTTACCAGTCATTTATTACCGGTCATTTATGTACCCGCGCACCACTGTCTACTACATACAGATCACTACCGCGATTTAGAAAAGTACTAGACACGCCTCCGACTACATGTTACGCCTCCTAGTGCAAGTTACGCCTCCGACGACGACAAGTTACGCCTCCTACTACAAGTTACGCCTCCGTCTTGCAGGACGCAGACAGACCCAACTCACGATGCCGGGTGTATATTTTATTATTCGGTTACCCGATTAGGACCAGGTTCGGGTACTCGGTTAGAAAATTACTCGAAATGCCCATCCCTAATGCGAATCACTTTGGATGGAAACATGGCTACTGTCTCACAAGGGGTCTGAGGATCTCATCTCGGTACCTAATGGCAGTCAGGCTACCTATGGCGAGCACATGGAGGGCAGTGCGGCCCCCCAAAGAAATGCCACCCCACGCCATTACTGACCCACCGCCAAACCGGTCATGCTGGAGGATGTTGCAGGCAGCAGAACGTTCTCCACGGCGTCTCCAGACTGTCACGTCTGTCACATGTGCTCAGTGTGAACCTGCTTTCATCTGTGAAGAGCACAGGGCGGCAGTGGCGAATTTGCCAATCTTGGTGTTCTCTGGCAAATGCCAAACGTCCTGCACAGTGTTGGGCTGTAAGCACAACCCCTACCTGTGGACGTCGGGCCCTCATAGCACCCTCATGGAGTCTGTTTCTGACTGTTTGAGCAGACACATGCACATTTGTGGCCTTCTGGAGGTCATTTTGCAGGGCTCTGGTAGTGCTCCTCCTCTTCCTCCTTGCACAAAGGTGGAGGTAGCTGGGTTGTTGCCCTCCTACAGCCTCCTCCACGTCTCCTGATGAACTGGCCTGTCTCCTGGTAGCGACTCCATGCTCTGGACACTACGCTGACAGACACAGCAAACCTTCTTGCCACAGCTCGTATTGATGTGCCATCCTGGATGAGCTGCACTAAAGTACCGGCAGCATTCAAAAGTGACCAAAACATCAGCCAGAAAGTATAGGAACTGAGAAGTGGTCTGTGGTCACCACCTGCAGAACCACTCCTTTATTGGGGTTGTCTTGCTAATTGCCTATCATTTCCACCTGTTGTCTATTCCAGTTGCACAACAGCATGTGCAATTGATTGTCAATCAGTGTTGCTTCCTAAGTGGACAGTTTGATTTCACAGAAGTGTGATCTACTTGGAGTTACATTGTGTTGTTTAAGTGTTCCCTTTATTTTTTTGAGCAGTATTATATTATATACTATTGTATATAGAGCTCCGGGAGTCGCAAGCGGCAATCACTTTCTCCTCCATGCTGCAGTTCACCCCGAACTGCACTGCACTGAGTTTGACGGTTGAACGCTGATTGGCTGTTACGTTACACATGTCACTCAGTGGCCACGCTGTTGAACGCTGATTGGCTGTTACGTTACACATGTCACTCAGTGGCCATGCTGTTGAACGCTGATTGGCTGCCATCACGCGAAATTCGTGTCAAAGTTGAATTATTTCAACTCGGCGACAAATCAAAATTTGACGCCGGTTTTCTCTCACCCCATACGCGTCTCTACATTCACTTTGTATGGGATCTTGTCGCCCCGTCGCGTTTCGTGTGAACGCACAGTACGATGCTTTTGGGAAACTGGGCCCTGCACTGTGTGTGTGTGTGTGTGTGTGTGTGTGTGTGTGTGTGTGTGAGAGAATCGCGAGCCGTAATTAAAAGTAGCTCAATAGGGTGGGGAAAAACCGCCCAATCTGGAAACACTGCCTGAACGTCCTCCAAAAGTTGCCCTATCAGGCGAGAAAAACCGCCCAATCTGGCAATACTTCTGAACGTCCTCACGCTCCAGTCAGTGCCAACGTAAATCAATGAGACCAACTGAAAAGGAAGCTGGCATGATACTACAACTGTGATTCTGAATAAAGTTTAAATGATATTCCGTTTGGATATTATTGAAGATACAAGTGGGTAGATTTGTTTAATGGTTTGAATGAATGGTTTGAAATTTGACCGAGTTACGATTTAAATGTCAGAATGGGCAGACGGCTTCAATGGGACCAACTGAATATGACGGTTTGTAACTAAAACTGTTATTCTGAAGAATGGAAGAATGGAAATTTCGTTCAGATATTATTGAAGATACAATTGTGTTGATTTGTTAAATGGTTTGAACGAAGATAAACGGTTGAAAATTGATTTAGTTACGTCTTAAACAGTTTGAAGTACCAGAGGACGGCTCTGCCTCTGGTATTGATTCCCATGTTAAAAAAGATACTATTTTAAAAGTCGAATATCTTAAAAAGTATAAAATATTTTAAAAAAAAATGGAAAAGGAGTGCGCGATTCCAAGCTATTCTGAATATTTTAACACATTTGAATGGTGGTGAAAAATTGGGGAAGGAGATAGGTCCCAAAGTTTGTAGAGAATAAGAAAGAAAGAAAGAATTAAAATTTATGAAGAACAATAGTTGAGCGCTGCACTCAATGATATCTAAAAAAAGAACACCCCAGGAATCCTGAATAAAGCTCTGAATGGCCTGAGAGACAAGTAATGAGGAGGCCCTTTTATGCCATAAAAAGAAACATAGAAGTTAACATCCCAATTAAGATCTGTCTTAAAATCGTTGACAAAGATTTTTGCACTCTACAGCTTTCAGGTATGGGGTCCAGTTGCTAACCATGATTTTATAAAATGGGACAAACATCCATTTGAAACTCTAGAAAAAAACATAATGAATGCAGAGCAGAAAATCCAGACGAGTGCTGAAATGATTTAACCACATTAAGGAAAGTGACAGCAACATTCTCCACACCAAGGCCCTCACCCACAGAGAGTTACACCCAGAAAAGTGTCCCCTTAGCCAGCTGGTCCTGGAACTGTCCCAACACACAACAACCACCACATCAGGCAAAAACTAATTACAAGAAAACAAAAGTAAACTATTGTGCACATTGAAGTAAATGTGCATGCTAAATCTCCCTAAACAGAGAATACACAGTTGCAGAATATATGACCACTGTGACCCAAAACTAAGGAAATCGTTGACCAGGTACAGCCTCAGCGAAGAGCTGAGCCTGGCCATCGAGAAGGGAAGCCACAGAGAGACCTGGCTCCCAAGAGAAGACAGACTATGCTCCCACTGCACACAAACCAACTGGTAACTGAGCTGCACTTCCTTACTTCCTGTCAGTCAGACCAAGACATCGGGAGCAAATGCTTCCCACGGATTACACAGGTATGCAAGGACTTTAAAGACGCTACAGATGCTAACAAACTGCCATACCTGTTGGGAAAAATATATAACAATGTGTGATCACAGCCAGGGGCGTTTCTAGGTTTTTGAAATATCCCGGGCTTAGCCCAGAGGGAAAGGAAAAAAACTGCAATTTTTTTGTATGCTTTATTGAGCATTTTCATAATGCTTTACCTAAATACACAGTTTATCATAGCTTTAAATAGCTACCTGACTGCTGTGCTGCTTATCCCCAGACATCTAAAGTCCCGTAAAATGAATACAAGTGAGACAGACCCTATATATATATATATATATATATATATATATATATATTATATATATATATATATATATATATTATAGGTTAATATTGAGGTGGTTTATTCTCTTGCAGACGGACTATCTAGAAGGACTAAGCTACTTTATCTTGAGATGCCCCTGGAATCCCCATGTTTGTTTCTAGTGTAAAGCAAGCTAAAAAAAAAAAAAAAATAAAAAAAGCAATACATAGCCCCGAATAAAACAGCCTAGTGACGCCACTGCAGCATCCAGAATCATCATCTGATGAGAGAAGGACCTGAAACTACCCATCAACATTTGTAAATCTGAAACTACCCCTTTTCTGTCTGCTAACAATGATATTTGCAACATTACACAGGCCTATCCTCAACAATATTAATACACTGACACATGGTTGTTTATTTTTGGTTAAGTCACTCCCCAAATCCCATTCCTTTTTTTTTTTAACACGATTCGGTTTGGGTCCTACAAAGTGATGTCTGTGTTAATTTAGTCTTTAGTGTAGTTGTTGAATGTGGTGCGAAGTTCTCTGTCAAATACAGATGTCCGTTACTTCCGGTTCAAACTCCTTGTCCGGAGGGTGACGTGGTTGAAACGACGGTGGCCACCAGCCCCCTCGCTCCTTTGAACCCCCACGTGTCTATTTTTTCAGAGACGGCGTTTTCTTTTAACTCAGGCGGAAGTTGGCAAAACGTGTGTAGGCTACATGAAATGGGGCGGGTTTAAAACACATCTTCGTAGAAAACAAAACCGAGACGAGGGCCAGGTAGGTAGTTTAACTTCCGCCCTGCAGTGGTATAAATAACATGATCAAACGTTTATGCACACCCGAGTGAACAGGTAAATCATCTTAAAAATCTACGTTACTTGTATGTTGTACATATTTCAGATACGCAGTTTAATTTACGTTCTTTTTAAACATCCGTGTGTTGGTAGCCGCTAACGTTAGCTCCGCGGAAACAGTTTGGTCATTACGTTGAAATGAACCTCGTAGCACACCTCTACCGGAGGGGATGTGTGTACAAAGTAACAAACCTCTAAATGATGGGATGTGTGTTTAAAGTAACACATCTCTACAGTAGGGGATGTATGTAGAAAGTGAACATTAGTACGACATACAAAGAGGTAGTGCCTTCAATGGATTCCAGTGAACAGAGACAATGTCGGATACACAATGCTTTACTTTACTACACCAGGGACACGTGTCGAGTTGAGATGTCTAGTTGTGTTTCTGGGGCTGAGTTAGTGCGACTCATTTACCACACAAAGTACAAGTCTGACCTCGAACCCCTCAGTCATCACATGGTTCTCTCCGTTTGAGCCAAGGTGTGTTCACGCATCATGTTTGAATGTGCGCTGACACAGCGAAGAGATCAGATGAGATGTAACGTGTTGCCTATACATATAAGCCTACAGTGAAGTATCATGGTTAACATTTTCGTTAGAAGAACCTCTCCTCTGAGTTTTGACTTTGAAAGTTGACAATAACAACTTCAATGTTCAAGATTTAAAGGGGTATACAAATCCACCAGTCAACTATTGTCTCTGTTTGAGAGCATTTAGATTATGATTATTATGCGATATGTTTCTGTGAACTTGCCTGTCTGTGTATTACTCTGCTGTCATTGTATCTCTCATATGTAATTACCATTAGCTTACATACATATACTAACTGAAATACACAGTGGATATTTGTTTAAATCTTTGCTGCAGCAGATAAACGTATACAACTCTTTCATATTCTTATCGAGGCTGTACTTCTGTATTCGTAACAGATTGTCAAGATGTCAGATTCAGACTCCGGTTCTGAATATCTTGATTGCGGGGATCTCAGGAGACAGACACAACGTGTAAGTTAGACTACTTGGTTTTACCTTTTAGCCTATTGACCTACACAAGTAAGTGAGCACCTAAAGGCTTTCTTTCCCATCTCTGTCGAGGAAATGGGACACCTGTCAAAGATATATCTTGGGATCTGAGATTAACTATAGTCTGATCAAATGTGCAATGAATTCCGGATGGACTTTTACATATGTAAATATGGCAAGATTGCAGCAAACCAACCCTGCAGTAAAGTAAACAAATTTTAGTGAAAAGTCTTAATTGTTAAGTAGCAGATATGTAAATATGGCAAGATTGTAGCAAAACAACCCCGCAGTATAGTAAACAACTTTTAGTGAAAAGTCTTTATTGTTAAGTAGCATATCAAATGACTGGGACCCTTTACAGCTCACGATATTGATTAGCATATGGAATTATACTTGCTAATGCTTACACAACTTTATTTTCCCACACAGATATTTGGTCATGACTCTCCAGTTTTAACCCTACATCCGTCAGGTGTGTGTTTGTGTTTTTCCAAATATTCATAAAGAGCATCAGTATGAATACATTGCAATGAGGGAGGTTGTCTTTTTGCTTATGTTTTATTTCTTTTTCTTTTTACAGAGGAGACGTACAAAACGTGGAACAGCTTTCCTCTTAGTGTCAGATTGAAACATGGCAAGGCACTGAAGGTGTGTTCCTTCTGGCTTCCCATGGTGCTGCAGCGTCAGCGGGTCAACAGCACCACCCGCTGGGCCATGCACGTGGGTTTCATAGACACAGTGTGAGTATCACCCGCTGGACCATGCACTTGTAGACACTGGGAGTGTTTCAATTTTCATTTCAGGGGCCGCATCCTTTGAAGGACGCAGTCTATGAAGTTCTGGCCTTCGTAGGCCAGGAAGTCCGAACTGAAGGCTTGTCATTCAGTAATTTGACAAATTTTTGAAAAAATCCCAACGAGCAATGAATCTTAGGATATGTGGGGCCGTGAAGGATTCAGCTGGTGGATCCTTCAAATCCGGTAAAAGAAGGCTGCATTACTTGGTCGCATTAGAAGGACCCTTTGAAATGGGACAGCCTTGATGCGTAGCTGTGACGCAATCGGTCTTCAAATGCTGCCTTCGAAGGATGCGGCCCCTGAATTGAGACACAGCCACTTTGTGAGTATCTAGTCTCAATGACAGGATGTCTCAAACATGTGTATGGAATATACATTAAGGTGACTGGCCTGGCTCCCTAAAGCAGTCAAAGAATTGGATTTAGCCACTAGCACAACTTGGGGATTTGACTAAGTGGTAGTGACGAGGCAGTGACATAAGGCTTGTGCAGAGATACAGAGCCAAACTTTTAGGGTCAGAACCTAAAGGAGGTAATTTCAAGGGGTGTGCCAAAAAATCGATTCATATAAGAATCGCGATTCTCATTTAATATGATTCAGAATCGATATAAAATAGCCCAAAATCGATTTTAATTTCAGAACTTTTTTTTATTTTTATAACTTTTTTTATTTATTTTTTAAAGCTATTGAGACATATTAATGTTTGGTGCAACAGGTGTGTTCCACATGATATTTTTGGTACTGCAACATTCCTAGGAAATGTAAATGAATCTTGTTCAACCGTACCATTTTTATTATTCAGAAGCCCTTTATTTTTGTTCTTAATTTATTTTATAGCTAGCTTCTTAGAGTAGAAGTTGTGGTCCACACACAGTGGAAAATGCACTGTCCTTAGAATCTAAAAGGCAACATGTTTAACTGCACAATTTTTTGTATAGAGACTTTTATTTTTGTTACTTAAGCAATATGTGATATTTTTTTTATACAACAGTTGCAACAATTCCATCTAAGCATGGATAAAGGTTTAAAACTTAATACATGTGAAAAATACACTTTAAAAATTCTGGCAAGCTCAAGGCACATTTGCACAATGATCTGGTTTCAGCAGATACCTTGACTTTGTTGGTTGTTATGTCATATTTGGAAGCTCACTCTGCATTTTTCCAAAAAATATCTCACCAAAAGTAACCAGTGGTACTGCTACAAAAAAATCTAGGGGAAAAAATGGGTCGTTCATGCTATTATTGGGAGCTTGATCCCTTAGATCAGGTTTTGAAATTAGAATTATAATTTGATTATTTTATTTTTTCTAGTGAAAGTGACTTGGAGTTGACCCACGTGTACAAGATAGAAGTAATTGAGTCTGTTCTCAGAGCACTGGACAGAGGATGTGTAAGTATTATACATTTTTGGAAATGTTGAAAGGAAAACGGTGATGTAGATGTTCTCCTGTATCCATGGTATCCTCATGATGAAGACATTTTAAATGGTGTCATGATCTTAACTCAAGTTTGGGCTTCAGACAGTAGTCTGGAGCCAACTCAACACAGTCGGGAAGTGCTCTGAACCACATTCAGTCTGCCAATCAGCAAACCCCAGCGAGTGATGTGGATTATTTATAATGAATTATTCAAATTCAATACTAATAAATTACAATAACGGCATTCAATTGCAGCTAGCATTATTTGTAAATGGCACATGATATAATTTACAGTCTTTAATAACCACAGCTCGTTCTGCCCCTTCTGTTATAGGTCAGTTTGGACAACACCAAGCACCTGATTTGGATAAGCAATAATTTGAACTTGGTAAGTTACATTCATGACTATATTGCACCTGAATCTTTTTTGCGTTGCACGCCCATCCCCAGCCGTATACAGAGGGTCAGATGTTTTGTATTGGCAAGTATTATTTGGGTAGACATTTGCTTTGACCCGGTTCCGAAGCGACACCAAGTGAACATGAATAATGAATATTGCAATTTTGTAATGAATGTCATTATTATGTGCCAACAGCATGTCCCAGAGGTACTTGATGATGCCCTACAGTGGCTACAGCGTACAGGAGAGCCCAACATCTGCCAACAAGTTCTGGATCTCGGCCCAAAAGAAATCTGCTTCCTTGCAATACAATACATCTTTGCAGAATGTAAGCATTGACTTTTATGAAGCCCTCCTTGGCTCACATGGTTGGGAAATCAATCCCCCAATTTAGTAATCTGTGTGCGCTCTTTATAAACCGTACCCGAGGATTACCAAACCGTACTCACAGATTACCAAACTGTGCTCCCATATTACCAAACAGGTCTCATAGCAAACCGGTCTCAGATTACCAAACCGTACTCCCATATTACCAAACCGTACTCCCATATTACCAAACCGTACTCTCATATTTCCAAACCGTACTCTTAGATTACCAAACCATACGTTTGTCTATCTTGCACCTTTTATTGAAAACTGGTTGGTTATCGAGATAAACACGCTGTGTGTGTGTGTGTGTGTGTGTGTGTGTGTGTGTGTGTGTGTGTGTGTGTGTGTGTGTGTGTGTGTGTGTGTGTGTGTGTGTGTGTGTGTGTGTGTGTGTGTGTGTGTGTGTGTGTGTGCAATGATCCTATTAAAGGTAAATGTACAACAGTAAAATTAACACAATTAAACAATATGTAGCCTTGGTTATAGGTTAACCCTCTTAAGCCTTCCATATAATTTATGTGTGTGTGTCACAACCTTCATATCTGTTTGACCAGACGCTCAGTTTGTTCAGTCCATGGGCGTTAATGCAGAAGGACTGGTGAGAGCCTTGACTCGTCATCACAATGAGGCCGATAAAGTGGTAAGATACTGCAGGATTATCTGACATGACATACGTTTTGTATGGTTGCACGCTCCCACAGTGTATATAATGTAGTTATTTTACCTTGATTTCCTTGTTCGTAGCTGGACAGGTTTGTTAATAAGGGAATGAAGGAATAATGACGCTCATGTGGACTATCTACGTTTGTTGAGATTGTAAAAAGATTAAAAAAAGAGAGGAAATATGATCTGGTAAAATGTGTGTGCTTCATGTTTTTTGTTTTCCTAGAAAAGTGAAGACATGAAAACGAAAGGGAATACATTCTTTCAAAAGAAAGAGTATGGGGCTGCTATTAAGTGCTACACTAAAGCCATCAGACATACGTGAGTAGTTTTCGGAACATCGAGGTCCTTATACATCAGATGCCTAGCGAATTAACTATGCAAAAAAAACTTGGAAATATTTGCGTCTGACCTATTTACAACAGCGACATGAATATGCTGCATTTTACATTAATTATCACACCGGTGATGATTCAATCCTCTTCTTTATCCTACTTTTAATCCAAGTGTAAAATTGTTTAGTGAAGGCTAAGTTGGTAGGTTGTTTCCCTGTTCAATTACTAAACAAAGGCCATCGCTCAGTTATTTGTTGTCCAAATTGAACTGTTGCAAACTGCACACGGTGAAGTTATCGAAAGCAACCTATATCCCCTTACCATATGTAAACATTGGCTTGTAGCGCAGACTGCTATCGACATGAATGATCAATACATATTACAGTGGTAATTAAAGGTCTATGAATGCAGTTTACAACAATGGATGAAATCCGGACTATTCAGAAACTTGAATTGGTCATTCCCTCAGTTATGTTCTGCACCATGTTACCATGGTGATTATGACCAAGATACACAATTAGTCCTCAGGCTCTGAGGACTAATTGTGATTTTGCGTTCAATGTAAAAGGAAATTTTAATGTATGGTTCTACTTCATATCGTGTTAACCATGTCACCACTTACTAACTTATATTTTACAGCCCTGAGAACCATATGGTGTATGCAAACCGAGCCTTGTGTTATATCCGTGTTGAGAAATATTTGTAAGTACAAGTGAAATTGTGCAAATGCCACTTAGTTTATGTCGTACATTTGATATTTTGTGAAAACATTAATTCATGCCCAGAGTGCTATTTCAGGCATTTCAAAATAAATAATATTTAATTATGAAACATGCATGCTGTGTTCCAAACAGATTAATAATCAAAACACAATTCAATATTACAGAAAAGCTGTTGGAGATGGAAAACGAGCCACTTTGCTTGAGCCATTATGGGCAAAGGTATTTATACAGTACAGCACTTGTTTTGTATTTAAAAGACATAGAATAATGTAGTGTACATGCATGCATTGAAATACTGAAAATCCCTTTTTATTTAATTCCCAGGGTCACTACCGTTACTGTGAGGCATTGTTCTCCCTTAATGAGCACAGAAAAGCCATAGAAGCTAATGAATTAGCACAGTCCATGTGCATACACAGCGGTGATGGTCTGAAGGACCTTGTGCAGCAACAGAAAAAATTCATCTCGGAAATGACAGAGAAAGGTACTGTATTGTCCTGTGTAATCTTGACATGAATATGACATTGTTCCCTACGTATACAGTTAATTTACCAATAGCACGTAGACTTAGGTCGCTGCTGATAGTTATTTTCCGGCGTTGTGTTTGCCGATCACCAGAGACTGGTATATTCAGATTTGGACCACGAGTTCAATGATGCTTTAAGGTCTTGCGGAGGATAGATCATTCAGACATTAACCATACCGAATGTGTTCCCAGCTCTGGTCTGCTGAAGGGTTAATCCCCCAAAACAAATGCATTCGAACTAGAACGAATAATAAAATTTACATTTAGGGCATTTAGCAGACGCTTTTATCCAAAGCGACTTACAATAAGTACATTTGTCATAAGAAGTGCAACAATATATCGCTATCGGTACAGTAAGGATGTTCATAGAACCAAGTGCAAGTACAACAATCACTAGGCTAACCAATTCCCCGTGTTACAGCAATGATAGAAGCTACTGCAGTTGCTACACAGTTAAGTACTGTAATACAATACAATACAATACAGTGTACAATGGTGGCCAGAGGGGGGAGGGTGGCTATGCAGAGTCGAGGTGGACTCTGAACAGGTGAGTCTTGAGTCTTTTTCGGAAGATAGAGCGACTCCTGAGCGGTCCTGAGAACGGCAGGGAGCTCGTTCCACCACTGAGGTCCCAAAACCAAGAAGAGTTGTGACTTTGCTGAACGACCTTTGTTAGCTCTTAGCGATGGCGGGTACCAGACGTCCAGCTGAGGTAGTTGAGCGGAGCGATCAAGCTGGGGTGTGTGGGTTTAGCAATGCTTGGAGGTAGGCAGGGGCAGTTCCATCGACTGCCTTGTATGCCAGTACCATCGTCTTAAATTTGATGCAGGCTACTACAGGGAGCCAGTGGAGGTCCCGGAAAAGAGGGGTCACATGGGAGAACTTCGGTAGGTTACACACGAGGCGCGCTGCCGCATTCTGGATGCGCTGCAAAGGTTTAACCGCAGAAGCAGGAAGTTCAGCCAGGAGTGAGTTGCAGTAGTCTAGGCGGGAGATGACCAGTGATTGGACTAGAAGCTGAGCTGCTTCCCTTGTGAGGAAGGGCCGGATTCTGCAGATGTTGTAAAGTGCAAATCTGCAGGATTGGGCCAACGCAGTGATGTTTGCGGTGCAGCATAACTGATTGTCTAATACCACACCAAGGTTTCTGGCAGTTGGAGAAGGAGATACAGTGGTGTTCTCAACGGTGACCAGCAAGTCCATGTGAAGGCATTCTTTCCCTGGGATTAGGAGGAGCTCGGTTTTGCTGAGGTTAAGCCTCAGGTGATGGGCAGTCGTCCAGGTGCTGACGTTCGCCAGACATTCCGATATGCGTGTTGCAATCAGGGCTTTATCCGATGAGGGGAGAGAGAGGAATAGCTGAGTGTCGTCAGCATAGCAGTGATAAGAAAAGCCATGTGACGCAATTACAGATCCCAGAGATCTGGTATAGAGGGAGAACAGAAGAGGCCCCAGTACAGAGCCTTGGGGGACCCCAGTCTCAAGCGTGCAAGGTTTGGACAAGGAGCCATTCCATGTCTGGTGGTTCACCGTGTCAAATGCTGCGGACAGGTCGAGGAGAATGAGAACCGTTGAGAGGGTAGAGGCTCTGGCAGCACGGAGGGACTCAGTCACCGCGAGGAGAGCCGTCTAAGTAGAGGGTTTTTCTTGAAGCCTGACCGGTGAGGGTCAAGCAGGTTGTTAGATGAGAGATAGGAGGACAGTTGGTTAGCAATGGCACGTTCCAGTGTTTTAGAGAGGAAGGAAAGAAGAGATACCGGTCTGTAGTTCTGGATGTCGGCAGTATTAAGAGTTGGTTTTTTGAGGAGAGGCTTTATTCTAGCAGTCTTGAAGGATGCTGGAACAATGCCTGAAGTGAGGGAGGAGTTGATAAGTGAGGTGAGAAATGGCAGAATGTCGCTTGAGACATCCTGGAGGAGAGAGGACGGGATAGCATCAAGGGGGCAGGTGATGGCATGGTTAAATGTTATTATTCCGTTGACCTCGTCAGAGGTGAGAGGGCTAAATTGGGTAAAGACGGAGGAGGAGGGGATTGGTGGAGGGAGGATGGAGGCAGGGAGGAAAGAGAAGCTGATATCCTTCACTTTCTGGGTAAAGTAGTCATCAGCAGTGAGGCAGGAAGGAGGTGGGGGTGAGGGAGGGTTGAGGAGGGTCGAAAACAGGGCAAACAGTTTCCTGGGGTTTGAGGCGGAGGAGTTTATTTTGGTCCGGTAGAAGGCAGATTTGGTTGTTGACACACTAGAGGTAAAATCAGAAAGAAGGAAAAGATAGTGGGATAGATCATTAGGACAGTCGGATCTCTTCCATTTCCTCTCAGCTGCCCGCAATTTTGTTCTACAAGTTCGCAGAAGATCGGACAGCCAAGGAGGGGGGGGGTGAGGATCGCGCTGGTCTGGAGTGGAAGGGACAGAGGGAATCCAAGGAGGAGGAGAGGGAGGATAGCAGAGTGTCTGAAGATTCATCTGTAGATAGTTGAGAGAATCGTTCGATAGAAGGTAGTGAAGACAGAACAGTAGAGGCGAAGGTAGAGGGAGAGAGGGATTTGAGGTTACGGCGAGTGGTGACAATGCGGGGACTAGAGAGGCTGGGGGGAGAGGATTTCAAGGGGAGAGAAAAATCAACAAAGTGATGGTCAGACACGGGGAGCGGGGTAACGGAGAGAGCAGAGGTGCCGCACGACCTAGTGAATATTAGGTCAAGCTGGTTCCCGGCCCTGTGTGTGGGAGGAGAAGGGGTTAGTGTTAAGTCGAAGGTGGCGAAAAAGTTGGTTAGTTCAGGTGAGTGCAACTTCTCTGGCAGGATGTTGAAGTCGCCGAGGATAACGAGTGGTGTGCCATCCTCAGGAGAGCAGCTTAGGAGGGCGTCCATCTCATCATAGAAGTCACGGAGGGACTAACGAGTGGTGTGCCATCCTCAGGAGAGCAGCTTAGGAGGGCGTCCATCTCATCATAGAAGTCACGGAAGGGACCTGGCGGACGCCGATCTGCCCAAGTGTTCTAGCGGAAGGACCTGGTAGGACCACATGGGCGAGATGAAGAGTCCGGTCCCTCTTCCTCGCTCGGATGGTCTAGGGGTGTGCGAGAATGAGTAGACGGTGGAGAGGGCAGCAGGAGTGATCCAAGTCTCTGTCAGGGCCAGGAAGTGTACGGTCATGAGGGACGCGTAGTCTGAAATCGAGTCCGCCTTCTTGATCGCCGATTGGCAGTTCCAGAGTCCCCCCATTACCTCAAAGTCAGTGTTAGCAAGGGTAGGTGGATGGCACAGGTTAGACGGGTTACTGCCCCGAGCAGAGGAGCTACGGTAACGCCGTCTACGGGTGGAAATACTGACAATGAGGGACTTACGACACATAGCTACAATAGGGCAGATGAACTCCCCGGGCTTCCTCGAGGGACTCCCACAGAGAGACTCCCTTGGTATTTGTTTCCCCGGTCTTGACTCCCACAGAGAGACTCCCTTGGTCTTAGTTTCCCGGGTCTTGACTCCCACAGAGAGACTCCCTTGGTCTTTATTTCCCGGGTCTTCGTTTGCTGGGTCCTGACGCTAATAATAGCTAGCCCTTAAGTGGGCAAGGTAGCTCAGGCAGACTTAGCTCCGCCCAGCTATCAAGGCTTTTGTTCCCACCCTAAGTGGCAGAAACTAGCAAGAACGACCGCTTAACTGATCACAACAGCACAGGCCTAAATCACACTGGAGTAACAGATGGAAAGTTAGAACAAGCAGTTTTAATTCTAAACACTAGGAATCTTGGTAACCAAACTCACCTACAGCCAGATATGAAACAACCTTCTTGGAAGACAAAATGTATTATACAAATAATAAATTCAAACAGACATCGCGATGTAATAGAACGCGATTGGCAAATTGCAAAGGCTTTGATTTGTTACTGCTACTGACTGGAGATCCGTAAGATTCATATTTATTTTTTCTTTTATTCAATAGTTGAATAAAGATGTTATAATATCAGTGCATGCATCAATTCATCTCAACACAGGAAAGAGCAGTTTATATGTTGACTGCTTCCAATGTCGTGTGGCTGATAATATAGAATGATTTATTGCTTTTTTAATGATTCATACAGAACAAAAGGAACCATAAATCATATACTACAACCCAATCGCAATATTGGTTGGAATAGTCGCCATTCGATTATTCCCTCAAATCGTTTTGCCCCAATTCGAACACTGTTTAAAATACATGCAGTGTCTTCCAATTTAATAATAAATGTCCTCATTTGCTTTCCCTCTAGCCGGACCACTGCCAGGAACCAAGAATAAACGGTATTAACCACCACATATATTCTGTGTATATATATTTATATTCTGAATGAAGTCCCAAGATTGTTGGAGCACTTTTGTATTTTTTATTTTAGACAAGGTGTTAGCAGCAAGTCCAATCCTGGAACATCGCTCCCATCTACAGACACGCCTGCAGTTAAAGTCGACACAAAACTGGCATCTGGCAAAGTCCCACATGTCAAGGTTTGTAGATATTGCAAAACTTCAATGACACCACCATCCATATTCAAAAGAAAGCAACTCAACAATGATCCCAGTCTGACAATTAAGAATAACGCTTATGATTTTCATTATATTTCAGGTGAAAAAGACCAATCCAGGTGGTTTTTTTTTTTTTTACCTCAAATACATTCTGATTGACTTATTTAATTCTAATCGTGAATTCTGATTATGAAACCGCTTCTTTAAATGTAATTTAATTCTGTTTATGACTTAATTTTAAGGGGTGAAGGAAGGCATTACACCTGCAATGAGCAATTCCAAATTCTCCAAACAGCAAAAAAGGTGAGTGCTATGAAGCAATTGATAGCGACACTTGTTTTATCAACTGTTCTTTAAAGCAAGTGTATTGACTATCTGTAATTTTAGTGAGACTGATAGGAGTAAGAACGAAGGCCCGAAATTCGTCATGATGAACAAGTCCAAGAATGAGAAGGATCATTCTAAGGAAAAGGTAACATGGGACAAATTGACCATGATTTGATGTGTTATTTATTTTCCTCAGAGCCGTGGACCGCTCTTACTGTTCTTTTTAGATCCGAGTGCGTGTCTCGCCACGAGCAATTGGAGTATGTAGCATTTTTCACCAGTTCTGCAGTGAAAAAGACTGGACTCAAGACTCGCCCTATTTAGCTTAGTTAAAACGAGATTATGCCCCAAATATCCTATGTATTTTAAAGGATTAAATTATTATGGAGTTAGACTTTTTTGATCCAAGTGTAAAATGGTGCTAGCAAATGGCCATTGGAAGTGAGTGGGGTTATGATGAGTGAGGGTGCATTCTTTAATAGAGCCATGTTTTGGAGACGTTTCTCCGTTTGAGAAACGTCTTACTTTGCGACACAACTGCTGTGTTATCCAAAGCAACCTATATTCACGTCCCACAGTACATGTAAACATTGGCTTGTACAGTTGACTGCTATCGAGATGAATGATAAATACATGTATGTATTTATAAATGCATGTAGTTTGCCACTATTGATCTCAATAAGAGGACGCTCAATCTCAAGCCCTCTGCCTTGGATATATTAATACTAAAAAATGTGCGTTCGCGACATAAGACAGGTCTCGATGTTGGCGACCATAATGTCTGAGATGTTTGATAGGGTAACTGCCTTTCTGAACGATTAAGAACGATTTCTATTTAAATTTTTTAAAGATTGGGATCTCTTCCCCCACGATTTTGTCTCCCCTCAAGAATGTAGCGAAGAGTACCAAAACAAGCATGGCCTGCATCGCAGCCCTGCGGTCAGCAGTGCAGGACGGCTACGTGGCCCTCGCTGACCTCAGATGCTGGCTGGCAGAGAAGGCCTTCTCCCAGGCGCTCTCGTTGCTCCAAACCACCACACCCAAGGTACAACCACAGGAAACGACCCCGTACGTCACCAGTCATTTTGGGCTGTCCGGTTGTGACCAGACCTTTTTGAATGTCGGTAGAATCCCAGCCGATTGACTTAATATACAACATGTTTTTAGGACCTTGGAATCTCGACCCTGGATGAAGCGGTGTTGCACTATGGCCGTGCGTCCGCCCTGATTGAAATTGGCCAACCACAGGTAACCCCGTAGCAGATGGTTTAAGAAGGGGTGACGGAGCGTTATTTCATACAGGGTACAGTCTGCCCCAGGGTTGAAATGAAACCAAACGCAACAGCTCTCTGGATAAAACCTAGCGATGTCTTTTATTCTTTAAAATTCACCAAGCTATTAGTAAATCTAAAAACATCTAATGGCAGGAACCATAACTTGACAGTCTTAAGAGGCAATACATTTCAGATAGAATGCAAAATGCATGCAAATGTATACTTTTCCTGGAAAATGGAATGGTTTCATCGTTTATTTACTTAATATGACTATTCACTGATCTATCTATTCAGTAAAACAAACTTGCGTATTTGCGCAAGCACGGAAAAACGCTGCGAATATGGTTTGTGCTGTTGAATTCATGGGGGTCTTGCACATTGGCTGCTACGCACACACACTTAATTTAGCCTCACAAGAAGCTCTCACCTTTTTTTATTTACACTGGCTAACTGCTTAACATTAAAACATATCTATACACTGAATATATGTCTATACATGGTTCAAATATGGGATTGGTTAACCTATTCGGTTCTGTCTCCATCCTAGGGTGCTGCTCAGATCTGTTCAGGATCTATCATGTTTGATTAAAAAGTTCATTCATGTAACTGCTTTTGGGTAAATTCTTGGGGTGAACATTCATATTTTTAATAATGCACCAGGTAAGACTGTTCTTTATACAAATTACAGCATTATTTACATAATAAACTAGTTCATATCTAAGCAAGATTGGTATTGCAACCAAAATATCTCAAACCGAATCGATATTAAATCGAATCGAATATTGAATCGATTCTAAACCTCGTGTATCGGAATGAAATCGTTTTGGGGAATCAGTAGCGATACCCAGCCCTATTTGAAACTAGAAAATGCTAAAGGCGTAGCTAGTAAAAAGCTTATGGGCTAGCTTAACCTCACTAAATGTTGCTACCAGAGCATAGTTGTGTTGTGTATCACATTTGTGCAGGCACATTTATAAATATGAATGTTTGTGTTGGTGTGTCTTGTGTCTTGTGTCTTATGTGTTTTTTTTTAGTGTACTTAGTGTACTTATTTTTATTTTTATACGTACTTCCTTAATGTGATGTTTTTGCACTGAACAAGGACTGCACTTAATTTCGTTGTACTTGTTACAATGACAATAAAGATATTCTATTCTTTGTGTGTGTGTGTGTGTGGGGGGGCCTTGCAATCACACTAGAATCCAATGCGATGTTTTTGAGATGCTAACGATATTTTTTTCCACAGGAACTTGGAGAGGCGCTAAGAGAATTTGACATTATCAAATCCTTTGAGAAACGCACATTTGAGTGTCTTGTGTACTATGGGATTGGCAGGGTATATTTTAAGGAGAACAGGTAGGCATGCTGTATATCTGACGCATCTTGGGTCACAAACTGGTCATTTTTACAATAAAATCCCAAAGGTCCTGTCTTTGTCTTGCAGGTTTAAAGATGCACTGGCACATTTCACAGACTCCATGCAGATGGTAACCAAACGGATCACTCCTGGAAAACTCACCTGGCCGTTGACCAAAGAGATTGTCAAAGAAACCCAGCTCGACTACTTTAAGGTATAAAGCTCTATTCTCAAAATGTTATACTGCAATCTTCCTGATCTTCAAAAAACGCACACTACTTCTTCCTATTGTCACATAACTAGTTTGTACTGTAACCTAATTATCTAACATTGCAGTGACGAGTCAAATGTGTGTACATGTAGCAGGTAGCCAGTTAATATTGTTTATATTTTGTCCATTTGTTTCTATGTAGGAGTCACTTTTGACATTGATGGCGTCATGTCAATTTCCACCTATGCCAGATGCAATTTGTCGCCATGGAAACTGCATTGGTCCCATAAAAACTGCGATCTACTTCACAGATCCAGATTTTAAGGTAAATAGTAAAATGTTGTTTTTGTACACGAAATGATTTGGAGTTGTGCTGTGATTATGAAAACCATTGCTTTTGGATTCTTAGGGGTTCATTCGACTAGTTTGCGGCCAAGGTTGTGTCGTGGAGTATCACATTAGCTGTTGGAAAAGCCTCAAGACGACATTATTCTCCGATAGTAATGAAAAGGTATGTGTAGAATTAAAAATCAAAGTACAAACAATCTTCAGCAATTAACAAAATATTGTACTGTGTGTTGCACAGGATTTTCTGCAACGGGACTGTTTGACTCCGGACTGCAAATCGTCAATTTGTAGTATCCAAATCTATGGTTCTACTGGTCTAATTAAGTGTAAGGTAGGGTAAATGTATACTTTAACTGTTTTTTTTTGTCCGTGAATTGATGGATGGAGGGATGGAGGGGCCTGGAAACTTCGACGGACAATTATCGGGAACATGGGTTGTGTGATTGAGCGACGTTCCATTAGGAAGAAAAATAGTTTGTAGGATGGACGCATTTAGAAACCATTTAAGACGATCCAGAAAATGTATATCCTTCCGTTGGTGAAAATGTTTCTCTATTGGTAGGCTTGGTAATGCTTTTGGATGCATCTCTTTTTTGTATCATGTATCATATTAATTTTCAGTATATTAGGCTAAAGGTAGCCTGTATCTTCTCTCAGATTGATGTGGGAAACCCAAACTAAAATAATTCTAGCAAGAAATGACCCCAAAAAAACGACAATATTGAGCCGCATGTATGTTTTTTAGTATATATGATTTTACCGATGGATTTGGTCTGATTAATGTGCATCATATATCCCTAGCTTTATCTCCTATATATCTATCTCTTTTCTAAAATGCATTTTTCCTCCTTTTTTAGTTTGAAACGGTCATCAGAAAACCTGAGCGTCTGAGGAAGTTCAGAGTGAATCAGAAATGTACAAGGTAAACAAGTTTGTCATTGGCAATTCAAGCCATAGCAAGTGAATAAGAATAAAGTTACTCCTGGACGCATTTCAATCCAGACCTTGCTTGGCTTATATATCAATATGTTGCTCTGAGACACAGGATTGTCGTTGAGTAAATTGTGGGGGGGGGAAACCTTTTGTCGTTATTTTAAGTCTCAAGAATCTACAATCCAAGGAAGAGCGAAAGTTCAGGAGAAAACAAGCGAAGCAAGTATCCAAAGACACAATTATCACGGACAGCAACAACCGCCAAGAAGAACGAGATGCAGCCAGAGAAGAGCAGCGGTCTCAGGAAGGTAATTTTTTTTGAAAAAAACAACTTTACCTTGATCAGTTTCTTTCGCTGTAAACGCCGGTCCACTATACACTCTACTTTGCGATTACTTTCCAAGGTCTGGTCCTAAATCATCAATATGCTTGTTTAATATGCATGTTTATATTCAAACCACTGGTATAGACCTTTAGCAAAGAGCCAATGTGCGTCACAAAGTTGTACTGCGGAATGCCATTTATCTGAACCGCATTCATCCAAACGTACTAAAACTTTCACTACTGCTTACTCACCTTTTACAGCTGTCAACTTTCTGGCTGCCAGTTCTCGGACCCTTATGCATGCAGGCTTAGATTATTAAGTCAACATATGTTCAGGTGTTTATATTTACATGTTAAATGTTTGGTCCTATTGCCTCTTTGAAAGTTCTACTACTACCCTTTTATTTGTAATAATGAATAATGAACCCAATAACATTAAAATCCACCTAAATAATGGTGTATGCGTGGGGAACAAATGTTTAAGATATTGGGGCGTGTTTAAGATATTGGGGTGTGTGTGTGTGTGTGTGTGTGTGTGTGTGTGTGTGTGTGTGTGTGTGTGTGTGTGTGTGTGTGTGTGTGTGTGTGTGTGTGTGTGTGTGTGTGTGTGTGTGTGGTGTGTGTGTGTGTGTGTGGGGGGGGGGTGCGTCTCATGGCAGCGGGCCCCAGCAGTGGCCGGGCCCTGCTCAGGGACCGCGGGTTGTTCCAGCTGCAGAAGAACCGAGGGCTCCTGGGAGAGCGGCGGGGCGATGACCTGCCAGCCCTGGTTGCCCGCCTGATGCCCTGGGTGGAGCTGGACAGCTCCAAGGGCAACACAGTGGCCGCCAGGATCCTGGGCACGGGGCCCTCGCAGGTGGAGACGCTGGGGCAGGTGGTGGACCTGCTGCTGGAGCGGGAGAACAGAGTGTGGGCCCGCGTGCTCATCGAGTTCCTCGGCGGCAGTCTGAAGTGGGCCCAGCGGCTGGACAATGAAGGTGAGCATTCACCCCCTCCCATGGCTCGCCGTCACAGTGCATTGTGGTGTTTCATAACCCTCTGTTCCATCCAAGCCCTGGCTGGTTTAAACTAGTTGTGAATCAAGGGCTGAATTAATGTGCCCTCAGTAAGGGTCGTTCCAGAAGCATCCCGCTACAACTTAATGCCTTCCCGGTCTCCGCAGGTCTGAACGCCGCCAGTGTGTTTATGGAGACCCATGCAGGGCATTTGGAGGAGATGGACCCGTCCTCTCTCCTCCACTTTGCTCCGTTGCAAGACGTGCTGGTGAAGAAGTTTGAATCCCGGCCTGAGCTCCTGAGTCAGTCTGGCGTCATGTTGACGGAGTACCTGAAGGGGGCCCCAGCCCGGGATGTGAGGGTGTTTATCTGGGCCCTAGAGGAGCACCGGGGCCAGTACGAATACTGCCACACTATGCTCGATGAGTTCTTTGATATTTTGGGTAAGGGACTGGAAGGCATCGTTCTACATCCGGAGGGTTGACTTGGCTGTTTGTTGACCGCCTTCTTTGTTCATTCCAGACGGCGATTGCGTCATCATGAAAAAGTCTGATAATTTGAATGAAAATGTGAGTTTGACATCAAACTTTGTGTGTTGATCTTTTGTCGTGTAACCAAGTGCTTTTTTTGTTGTTAGACTTGATAACCACAATCCAAACCATAGAATAATGGTGATATGTTTAAGATGCATTCTCGCATGTTACTCTATTCCACTGAAAACCTGTCCATGGTTGAAGAGTTGTTGAGGATACAATATGAAGGCCTCATTTAGAAGTTTCTATTGGTACCTTATATACTTGTTGGTATTTGTTTCTTTCAAAATACAGAACTCCCCTGTTAAGACTCGTAACAAAGGCCGAAAAAAGAAACCTAAAGACCAAAAGGTGTGTGGGTGTGTGGGTGTGGGTGTGGTGTGTGTATACCATGAGCATGTGCGAATACCATGCTTGCCATGCTTGTTGAACTTTCATTTCCCCAGGCTGTTCTAGTCCCGTCGGAGATGAGGGGAGGCACGCAGAGACATGAGCAGGACTTCTTTGATGACAATGACTCTTTGTAAGTTGTTCATTCACCATGAAAATGCATTTGTTTTTAATTAAAAATCTTTAATGCTAAAGAAATGCACATGTTTTGTGTGTGTGTTGGATGGTTTGTCATTATGGGCCATTAATTGCTTAAGAAATCTAAATAACTTTGCAACGGGTGGTTTTAAGTACAAACTTAGTACTTCAAGTGATTGAACCATAGGATACAACTTTGATCTGAAGACGAAATTACATTCCCCTCACTTGTATTTTTATATTTCTAGATCATACCTGGGCTCCGGTGATCCATTCAGCGTACCCGATCACCTGCGAGATCAAGTGGCGTCTTTTGAGTCCCACTACAATCCCCCCACCCGTAAGACCATTCTGGACGACAACCCTGACCCCACAGAGGAGAGCCTGTATGAGTGAGTCTGCCTCAGGGGAGTGGGATGGACACTGAAAGAGTTTGACCTACAGAGCACTGTGTGCACACGGCGGCCATGCTTGCCAAATGGGGCAGTTCAGTTTGGTCATATACCAGCCATTTTGTTTGAGAACATACCCTGTTTTCATGTTCTCATTATGGCCTATACTGGGGTCATACCAGGCATCATTATTTCATATTCATCTCATTGTGTTATTCTAAATGCTGTTTTGGAAGCATTGGCTGTGCCCCTAGCCAATAACGTGAAAGCAATTTGGGCTGTTAGCGTTGCTCCGGGCAAGCTCTATACTCGACTATCAACGAAAAAAAGTGTCTGGAGGGCTTATTTTATGGGTCTTCATGCTGAAAAATACCCTGGGTTAAATTTTCGCAGGAATTACCCTTTAAGCTTTTCTTCTCTGTGCAATTAGTCACGATTAATTGTGTATGGCTCACAAACAACGCTTGACAGATATTTTAGGAAAGAATATGCTGGGATTATCCAATAAAAATAAAAATCCTTCTTGAATGTGTGTCCTAATTCAAAACTATTTCCCCCTTTTAGCTACTTTGCCCAAATCCTGGAGGAGCACGGCCCCCTGGAGGCCGGGGACCCCCTGCTGCTGGGCCAGCTGGACCTATTCCCCCCCGAGGCTCGGCAGAGGATCCAGCGCTCGGGGGGCTTCAGGGCCTTCCTGCTGCGGTCACCACGCTTCTTCCTGATGGGCGAGCACATCGGCCTTGACCGGCCCCCTGTCTCCCTGCAGGAAGCGTGGCGCCGGGGCCTGGACCACCTGCACGAGCTGCAGCTCCAGAGCCCAGAACCGCCCGCCACTCCATCACCGTACGATGAGTGCCAACAGCTACTGGACCTGCCGTGTCCTTACCCTTATTATGCCGCCCAAAAGCCCAGTAGCACATCAGCAAGCGCGGACTGCGTTTCAAACTTCTCTGGGACGACTGGAAGTGATGCAGGGGTGAACACCAGTCATCACTTCAATCACTCCTCAGGAAGTGACTCCGGGGACTTCGATCCGAAGAGCAGCGAGGTAGAGGAAAAGGTTTGGGTAGATAGGTACTCTCCAGTAAATAAACGCTGGTGTGACCCAAATGTGTAATTATTATAAGAATTTATATATAAATGAAATGTATATCCCATGTGTCTAGGCCTGTCGAGCCAACGGCGGGGATGTGGCGGTCAATGCCGAGAATGGGGTGAGTCCCACACATCACAGAACACTGAAGTGAATAAATCGTCAAAAAATTGTTTTCCTCATGTTTAAAGAAACCCACATCCTTTTCCAAACCAGCGTGAATTCAACAAAGTGCCGCAAAAGTACCGGGATCTAGATCATCGGTTACGGTACCTGGAGAGAGACTCTGACCAGAAGGCCGTCCAACACAAATGCACGGTGGCTGCTCTGGAGAAAGCCATAGAGGAGATCAAAACCAACATACAAGTAGGTCACCACACCAGGAAGGGCTTACAGGTGAAGGACCTCTCGATGGTCTCACCATCTTAACCGTCACACTGTTTCTCATAAAGGTGACCAATAAAGAGGTGGAGCTCTTCCAGCAGAAGCTTGAAGAGATGGTGAGGAGAGACCAGAAAGAGAAGAGGGCCAATCAGGAGGAACTCAAGGCCCTGAAGATGGAGAGTGAGGAGCTGGCGGGGCAGCAGGCCAGGTAGGAATCATGTGTTGATTTAGAAAGTATAGCCGTGGCTTCTGAAACTGACCACTTATCATACTGGCTGAGGTCTGACCATCATGGAGCTCCCACTATTGTAGAGCCAACCTTTCCATATACTTCACTCCAACCACTACTCAATGTTTCCCAGTCAGCAGTCCCAGTCAGGGTTCTTCCTGAATGAGCCATTTCTTTCTTATGATCCGACTACTGTGCTCCTCTCAGGCTCTCCAGAAGTCTGCAGGAGAAGCTTATAAAGCATGATAAACAGCTGAGGGACTTCTGTGATCTGAGGTAAGTGGTGAGCCATGAGGTTTTCGAAATACCCGGATCAGGTGTATCGTGCTGCAGGGTCCTTCCCTGCCAGCTATGAGTTATTGAGCCTACCGTTTCCATAGTAATCAGTCAGCAGCAGAGAAGATGAGCCTGGAGGATGAAATAAAACGATGTCGGGATTTATGCACCAAGGCAGCTGCAAGGTCTCAGAAAGCAGAGGCAAGTACATCCTATTTATTTATTCAAATTTTTTTGTAATAAGTAGTTTGGCGTTTATATGATAAACATGAGAATATGTGAGGTATAAACAAAAGCATTACCAACTTACTTTTAAAGTTTACATTGGAAAAAGATTTCCAACCAAATGAAATTATTTCTTTCATAATCGTCCCTCGGCGCGTTACAGTATGACCTTTCATCCTTCTCCTAGCTGTCAACACTGGAAATTAATCGAAAGCAAAGCTTGCACTGCCTGCAGAAGTCCCTCTCTGACAGCCAGGAGATTCTGCTCAAGCTAGAGGAGGTGGCCCCCAGGTAACCTACAGGAACCACGCTCTCCACATGTGCTCGGGTGGCGTAGGACCAGTACTCACCCCGATGCCGTCCTCAGGTATCCTCCACAGGTCATGGCCTTGTTCCAGCTGCGATGGAGGCGGTGTGTCCAGGAGGCCACAGAGAAGATCTCCGTGGTGGAGGTGAGTAGGAACCCAAAGTCAACCACAATGTTCATATTACAGCCAATCGGAATGACTCATTTTAATTGTCATGATTAAATGGTACAACGTTGCTTGGAAAAAGTTGTACTCTGACGCTACTCAAGAGTAGCGTCAGAGTAAAAGATATGGAAAGATATTTGTATCTTTTGAATGTGAAAGCAGACATTTTTAAGCCAGATCTTAAAAGCATATATTTCTGGAACCTCACAATGAGTGGAATTGACGCTGATGCTAATGAATATCTGATGACTTGATGTCCTGTGCAGAGCCAGTACCAGGAGCAGGCTGGGCAGGTGAAGAGGGGGGTGAGGCTGAGTGCGCTACCCCCAATCCGCGTGCCCAATGCCCCAGAGCCCCCCGTCGCTGTGGTGAGACCCACGGAATCCACACTGATATCAGCTCTTTATCACTCTACAACCGTCACTACACAGGGGTCTAAGGCTCAGACGTCTGTGTGTCTCTCTCCCAGACGTTTTCATCCATCCAGAAGTTGTCTTTCACTGAGGGCCACAACGTCCACCTGGCTCTGAGCCAGCATCGGTCTGAACCACAGCCATGTGGGCCCTCACAGGCCGAGTCCTGTCGGCCCTCATCAGCCCAGGCTGCTGAGGCCCCCCAGGTCCCCGTCTACCCACCACCCAGCCAGAGGAACCGGCCCCTGGAGCCGCAGCAGGCCACCAAGTTTGACAAAATCCTGGAGCAGCTCAGCATCATGTTCCCCGACTACAACAGGTAACGCTTTGTAATCACAGAATACATCACCAGTTGTGGGGTTCTTTGGATGGCCCTGAGGTTTTGACTCTTTGGTGTGTGTGTAGGCAGGAGTTGATGAAGTCTGTTCAAGCGTTTCGCCGGTCAAACGGTGGCGCTCTAACTTCAGTGACTTTTGAAGACGTCATCAACGGCGTCTCTCAGATCATCCTGGACCACCAGGTACGGTACCTCCACGCTTGGGCCCAAAGCAGTGCTGATCAATGGGAATAAAACCTACTCAGTAATCCTGTATTCGAACAGACCAATTAAAGGGTTCATGTCATGCCACTAGATGTGGGTGTGATTAGCTGGTTTGGCACAGGGAAGGAATAATTTTCAGTGAAATCACAAGTGGGCGCGTCCACAGATATATGAAGGCTGGATGAGCAACGTTTGCTACAGTCCGCTGGGTAGACTGATCTATCCAGTGTACAACTAGGTGGACAAATCCACTTGCGATGTCACTATGAAAATCATTCCTTCCCTGTGCCAAACGGCTTGTACCAGCTAATCACAGCCACACTTGATGGATTAGCTGGTGCAACCCTAACCACGTTTGGATTATAATCCAATGACGGAAAAGGTTTGGAGGATCATAGTCACTTTGTGTGGGGAAGGGGTTGGATTACAGCGCCCAGCCCCCCAATGCAGGAAGCAGTGTGCGGCAGCAGAGCGGGACCTCCTCCGCCCTCCCGCCCGCCTCCCACGTCTGGCTTCCGATGGGACCGCCCAGGCACTGCCCCACCAACGCTGTGAGTGCAGAACCCCCTTAAGGCCTCGCGCCATGTTACCCCTAGCACTTTAGACTGAGTGTGTGTGTGTGTGTGTTTTCTCTCCTGTAGCTCAACATGGAGGACCCGTGTATCATCTGCCATGACGACATGCCCCTGGAGAGTGTGTGCGTGCTGCAGTGCAGGCACAGCTTCCACAAAGAGGTGCGTGTGGTGGACTCCTTATCAGACGGCGTTCGGTATTGATGCATATCCACATAATGAACCTGTCCTCAGGGGCTGGTAGAGCCTTGATTGGCCCGATAACCTCACTGCCTTCGGTCTGGTAGTAATGATGCCATGTTCCCCCTGCAGTGCATCAGGTCGTGGCTGAAGGAGCAGAGCACGTGTCCGACGTGCCGGAAGCACGCCTTGCTGCCAGAGGACTTCCCCATGCTGGCGGGGCGGTGGCCTACGGGACGTCCCGCTCCTTCCTTCTCATAGGCCGGCCTCAGCCTGTCATCGTGTCTGCTTTATCATCTAGTCTGCTGTATCAAAATGATTGCAATGTATTTGCTTCAGGCTTTTAATCAAGCGTATCGTCTTGCCTAACCAAGGTTTTTGTTAGTATTTTCTTACAACACTGCAGTTTTAGAAATTGATTCTACATCGTTTTATTTTATTATTTTTAATCTGATTTATAGAAATTGTTCCTCAATGTTTCAGAGTCAAACATACCTGTACGGCAAATATTGAATAAACAAACGCTGAGCGGTACATTCCTTCAGAGAAGATTGCCTAGCGAAATCACCATCTAGGAACTTTAAGTAGGCTAATGTTATATTTCATCGGCACATAGGTAATAACTGACAGAAAGGTATGCAATACACATTCCAAGTAAATAACAATCATTAAATAATTATGTTGCATGTTCTATTGAAGATAACATGACAAATCCAGAGTTGATTGGGTGACATTGTCCAAAGCATTAATGACTGATGCGTTGGTCCTTTTATCTGAAGCCAGGCAGGTCTCATCGGCAGAAGGATTTACATGTCAAACTCTGCACAACTTCAGTGGAAAGTTCTCAGTAATCAGGTGGTCGTCATGGAGGACGATCACCACGTTAACCTCAAATTCTAAAAAGGTGGAGAGAAATTAGTTACATGTGAACGGTTAAGTACAAAGCCAACTCTTTGATGTTAAGCAAACCAGCTGCTGCTCCACTATACTCCACACTTGACGACAGAATATCAAGACCCATATTACTCTGATGATTCAACAGTGTAGCTTTCACTTTATCTTAACCATACTTGAAGAGCCAGGACACATTTAACATCGTAAATGTACATAAAATACACTTAGTAGAAGGAAGTAACTGAAATCATGCCTTAAGGCCTAGCATGGATGGAACGATGGAACATGGATGTTTGGAGCTGGAAGTCTGCACAAGGAAACATACTGACCCACTTTGAAGTTTGTGGTCTCCAGGGTTGGACAGGTGAAGAGCCGGGGGAATACCATGTAGATGGGGATGGACAGTCCGTGGCAGACGTCACCCTCCGCAATCTGGATGTTCTGGATCTCTGTAGCGTCTCGCGCGTACCCTTCAGCGCAGCCTGGGAACACGTTGGGGAAAGAGACCTCTGAAGACTGGGGCCACTGCTATTAACTATGCAACAAATACTCTGTTAAAGATATAACTTTATTTTCTTTTGTTACAACAGTGCAGCAGCAGTGGAAGACACAGGATAAGATACGATACAATAAAACTAAAAATAGTCACTGAAGTATAGACAAACAGGGTAAACAAATTGATCATCTGTAGAGAGCCCTGGTGTCTGCACACAATCTTAATGGAAGTGCTTCAAATAAAACAATCAGAAAAGTTTGAAGGGGAGGAGATGTGCATGAAACACGGTGGTATGTGCATGTAGCGAGACAATCTCACCGCAGGTCTCCACTCGGACCAGCTGCAGCTCGATGCTCTTGATGGCCACCTGCGAGCTCTCCACCATTAGCTCCCCAGTGAGCGGTTCAGTGATCACACAGTTGGTGGCGTTGAGGTGACCCCTGATCAGGAACCGAGGGAGCAGACTCCTCTGGATGAAAGAAGACATGTTCCCTTGTGCTCAGCAAACCTGATCTTAAAAGGGGCTGTTTAGGTTCATTTCTTAAATGACTTGTACCTCCTGGACGTTCTGCAGGGTCTCTGGGGTGATGGTGAAGTCTACAGGCATGGCCATCAACTTGGCTTTCTGTGGCTGAGATTCAACATAAGATTTATCACTTGCCAGTCGTGGATGCATTAACATTTTTCATTTGAGCTAATACAAGGGGAAACACATTTGCCGCTTGCAACTGGAACTGCTTTCATGACCATAGGTGCATTCCAAAACTATCGAGTATGCTCAAAACCTTTCGTTTAAAGCAGGCATCTGTATGGAGTTGTAGCTGCATCTGTAAAGCTGCTCTGCTTTTGACAAGGCACTTCCGACAATTACTCTGTAAACAGCCTGAGAAAATACTCAGTGAAATAAGGAAAAGCACTTCCTTCATTATTTATTCCAACAACAAGCCGCTCAGGGGCAGGACAACCTTTCAGATTCTCCTTCCAGGGCATTCCTGACACAATCCCACACACGTTTAACCACAAATGCAGCATTAACTTCAAAGTCACACCCCGTAACAGTTAGAAGGCAGGAGCCTTGTATAATTCATTTGAAAAGCTCAATAACCGTGTTCTGTCCACTCATTGGGTAGCAAACTGGAGGAGCTGGGCAGGCTTGGTGGCATGACCGGGAGGGGTTTGGGAGTGTCGATAGTAGGACTATTGTAAACAGAGAGGTATGTGCTGGCCTACATTTTTTATTTGTAAATATGCAAGTAATAGGATGGGATTTCACGGATAACATTATTGAAATAAATGGGGATCAGCATTGACTTGCGAGAAATTGGTGATGTAATTATTACTTAAGACTATTTTTGTTAATTTAACCTGTAGACCCATGCACCTTTGCGTCTTACCTGGCAGTGCACCATGAACTCAAACGTTCGGCTCAAGTCTTTGGCCAGCAGCGAGCGTTTCATGTCGCAGCGCAGGATGTACTAGGGACAGGGTCAGACAGACAGACCGACAGACAAGCAGACAGACAGTCATCTACACAGGAGCCACTCCTTAAATCATGGGAATATCTCCATTATTTCCTCCCAAAATACTAGTATTGACCCATCAACACTTTGTTTTCAAGTTTTAGAGTGTATTATTTAATTCCTTTATTTATTTTTTTCTAACAATCTATATAAGTAAAAGGGAAACAAAGGTAAAAAAAAAATCATATCACTGATTGTGCACTAATTAACTTCCAATTCAAATGTACCAATCATTGGAATACCTTTCAGTGCATTGTGCATCTATTTTAAGACAAAAACATGAAAGAAAACACAAAAAGATATTATCACAATACAAAATATTGTATCGCAATACCATCAGATTCGATTCTGCTTCTTACTCTTAAAGACACCTAGCACAAAAGAAAGACAATACCCAAACTCCCTTTCCCATTTAAATGCCCAGGTTAAACTGAACCATTAGGATGATTGTGAGAACAATCCCAGAGAGTAAAAAGGCCTCAGAAGTCACCTGAATGTTGACAAACACGCCGTGGTACGTCTCGTACAGAACCTTGTTACCCTTGGTGCTCAGGGGGAACTCAAAGGGGATCTCCGTCTTGCCTCCGGGAATCTTGCCAGCTTTTGCCACCTCAATGTTGGAGTTGATCAGTTGAATGGGCTATTGAGGTCAACGTTAGCAGAGGAGGTCAAGACGACTACTTAGCATTACTTAACTGAGTTTAAGTCACTTTCCCACAAGAAGTTGTATTTTGAGTGCAACTATGAAGCCAATGTGTCAGATCTCACCTTGACGGAGTTGTAGAAGGCCTCGAAGACGCCCACACTCTTAGAGCTGAGCTGGAGGTTGACCACACCCTCCATGGTGAGAGAGATCCCCTGGTGTTGGACTGCCTCTTTGCTGGCCAGCACTACCACACCCGCAAGGACCTCCTGTGTAGAAGACCATTGAAGACTTTGTTTTAGACACTTTTTGTCAAGTTTACCAGAAAGTTAAACTTGATGTGCGGATTGACATTGACATGTTGGTGACAAGAAAAACATAGAATTACACCAATCCAGATACACAAATCCTATAATAAGATGATCTCTGCAGAAAGTGGTGCTCAAACATTTTGGTGATTGTCTTAATCACCAGTTGATCCTAATAACTACAATCATGATTACAATCATGCAAAATCTTAGGGATATTAATTTCATTTCATTGTCAACATTTGGTAGTCAGTCTTGTTTACATTGGCTATACGGCATGAGTTGGACACCACACACCTTATGTCACGCTGGTGTTTGTAGCTAGTATAAATACCATTTTAAAATAGGTATTTATCTTTAATTGATCTTCATAAAGCAAGGGACGGAGTCACGAGGGAGCAGGACATGTGACCTTTATGCAGTTTCAGCTGTAGTTTCTAACATTATGTAGTCCTCCATAGCATGCATATAGAAACATACTCATAGTACTAAACTACCAAACACGATCTCTGCACGTCAACTCACCCCTTCATGGTAAACTTTGTTCGCTCTTTTGAGACGTATATCCAAAGTGATGCTCATTATTGACTGCTTAACGTTTACAATGCACTATTAACTCTGATATTACTAAATATGACTCTGATATCTAATGCAGGATTCCTGAGTCAATTCATGTTTGTGTAGACTCGGTTAATTATACACAACTACAGGAGTCATCCACAATAACTAGGTACATCTTTGCATAGGAATTATAGGAAAATATAAACTTCCGCTGCCAAAGGATCTCTTTCTTCAAAATAAAAGCTCTTTTTCATTTCCTTATCATGACGTCACCTGGCTCCGCCTCTAACTCCTGGCTCCCCCCTCACGGTCGGACACGCTGTTCGATGAGGTTTCAGCTTTCACACTCACTCTTGACTTTCTGACTTTTGGCACATCCATGCACTGTGTAGGCTACCTCAAATGCCTTGATGTGTTTCGTCGTATTCTTTGTGTGCTTATAACAGGGCAGGGTAGAACGAGACAGTGTGATGATTTTGTGGCGATCTGCGGCTGGGATTCACCGGCGGCGATCTACCAGGGTTGTTGAGATATGTATGGCAAGCCAACCCCGCCAGAAAACGCCATCATTTAGTCACGTATCACCTCAATTAGGACGTAAAAAAACACCGTAACATGTAGAAAACCGCGTTATGCGCAAAAAAGCGCCGCTTTTTACGCCGCAATTGCGCTTTTCCAGAGCGCGCGTAAAAAAACGCCGTTTTGAGCATTCAAAACGCGCGTAAAATACGCTCGTTCGTGCACATCACAACGCGCGTAAAATACGGCGTCTCGCCAGTATGCTAATAATCTCCGCCCTTCTTTTCTCTCAGCCAATGCATTTGAAGTGTTTGCGTCCAATCGCTGAACAAGACAAGCAGACCAAATCAGTTCAGCACAGATCTGCTTTGAGGATTTCTCCTCTCATTTGTTGTTAGTTGCAGCGTCATATAGCCTAGATATATATTAGTAAATCCAGTTATAACATTGCGGTCACCGTGGCACGCTTTTACGATCGCAATGCTTTTTAGTCAGCATGCCAGACCTCCTGTGTTACAAGTTCCAGATTCAGTGCCAAATCATTTCAGCACACGTGACATCATATCTCCTTTGTGACCAAGTTTATATAATATCTCTATATATAATATCTGCATATTTATTGTGCCTATTCTGTTTTGTTTTCATTATGCACTGCTTATTTGGCACTGTGGGTAGTGAGCACCACCCCTTTCGTTGTACAAGTTCTGCACAATGACAATAAATCTGAATGTGAAATCTGAATCTGAAGTTTGCCTACTTACCCGTAATGTCGTACTAGGTTAATCTTTAGCGTGAGATAGCCGGAATAGTCGCCTTAAATTAAACTAATTCTCTTCCATTCATGGTTGTTTGTATATCTTTGGTAAATACTTTTAAATCTTCATCATTTGTTATTTCAA
>OLKM01002341.1:5000-73407 GCA_900291075.1 Melanogrammus aeglefinus | reverse complement strand
TCAGTTTTCCATGAGATAGACAATTAGATATTACTTAGACACAAAAGAACTGTGAAATACTTCATTGAATAAACCGACATAAAGATCATCTTCTCAAATAGATAGTAAACCTAAGCCTCCTGCACACTGCGTTGACTGTTGCCTTCATCCTGCTCCTTTTCCCCGAATTCATCGAACAGTCCAGGAACGAAATGCCCTCACTTGGCGTACGCATCCTCTTTTCTTGTGGTTCACCTCTTCTGGCTCAGCTTCTCTGCGACTGGTGTAGGCCCAACGTGGCTCTGGCACTGGTCGTCGCTGACGCGCACTTGTCCACTTCTTCTCTAGCTTGTTTTGCCACTAAGCTTGAGGTCCTGCGTCAAAGTAGCGATCTTATATCTGGGGTCCAGGATTTGTTGCCAAGTATATAGTTCTCAGAGAAACTGGTTTCCGAATCTCTTGTCACATGCTTCAAGCAGTGCAGACTCTGGTTGTTTTGACCCCACTGTCGGTTTCAGCTGTCTTGTTCAGAAATCGCCTGAGTGCCACAAACAGACGGGATACGTCAGCAGTGTAGCTGGATTCGACATGATCTCTCTCGTAACTCTGCTAAAAGGTGCCAAATGGTTGTCGATTTCTCAAGAGACTCCATGATTGCAGGGTTGAGAGATACAGCATGCATATCGTGGTAAGCGCTCCGTACTTAACCAGTTGCCGCTTCTGTTCCAGGAGATTTGTCATAAATGATGTACTAATCCAGCGCGTTGGGACGTCCTGTTGTAGCATTTGATCTCATTCCATCTCTCTCTGGACATCCTCACCGAGAGGTACCAAGAGGGGAGCTTTTAAAATGTCCGACTATTTTTCTGGCTATAAGCCAAAGAGTCAACAATCGCTCGCTGGCCTTAGTGAACTGCATCGTGTACAGCTAACTGTTCTCTCAGATGAGCCATACAGCCCAGCTGTTATATCAGCCAAACTCCTCCATCGCCCTTCACCATATTTCGTGCGTTGTCTCGAAGCACGAACTGCACATTTTCTTTCCGGATTCTCCATTGGTGGTAAACATACAGTCAAATGCTGGCAGGGCGGTACTAGAACAAAATAAAATGATAAAAAAAACAATAATGAAAGACACGTTAGCTAGCTGGCCACATGATATAAATGCCTTTTCCCCCAACCCAACTTCTGCCGTTCTGTAATTATGCGAGCATCTAGCCTAGGAGCGTGTCTATGTTTCCCCGGGTCCTATGTTCCCTGGGTCCTATGTTCCCTCCTTTATATGAGACAAGGGAACATAGGGATGACCCCCTAGCCTAGACAAGAAACCCAAAGCAATCCGCATTCACTTAGCACAGCCCAAACATCATAGCTATCTCGTGGTCCTGCTTAGTAGGCCTTATGTAATATAAAAATAAAATAACATACAGCCGAGATTTCTCTGTTGTTCGATTGGTTGGCAAGACGACTGTTAGCCAACCTATTAGGAACCACTACTGAGTTTATATTTAGCCTACCGCGAGATATGTAGTTGCTAAGGTGTTATAGGAACATGCAAAGCACAGCCATCATGCACAACTTTCCCTTGTGAGCCTTGACTATTAATAATTATGATTTAATATGCATCTGTCCCAAAAAATAGCCAGGCTACCTGATGCCGAGCCAGGGAATTCTGGGCATGTAAACACGGCTCTCTTCTCTCGAAGTGTTCGTCCAATCCACTGAGCCGTGAGGGCTCAACATGCTTGTTTGGGTAGAGGTGGAACTCCATATATCGCTGTGAATACTGATGTCTTTGACAATTGCTGTCGAGTAACTTGTGGACGGTGGTGGCTACGTTATCATGTAAGGCAGGCAGGGCAACATCCGCAAAGTAACGACGGCTTTGGCTTGTTATAGCGGGGCTCACGAGCTCAAGCACCTCGCCTGAAACCCTTCGCTTCCACCACTGAGAACGGTTGGTCATCAACAGCGATCAATCTAGTTATTGCTTCAAGTCAACGCTTTTTGCTTGGTGTCCTCTGTGAATTTCTCATCTTAATCCAGCGCTTTGCTCTATGAGGCTACCGACTGGTGCAGCTGCCGCAGTAGCAGTAGCTTTCTTCTGCTGCTTAGCCAGTAGCTATTTTTCCATCTCTTGTAGCTTCGGGATGCTTGTTTTTTAAGTGGGTGATCAAATTTGGTTGTTTTGAACGATTTGACAGGAACTCCCCCTCGCATCACCGGCCTTTCACAGTCATTGCATACAGCATAGCGTTGGTCCTCTTCAGAGACTTAAAAAATGACCAAACCCGACGACATCTCTGCTCAACTGAAACAGAGACACCACTTTGACTTAAATTATTTGTTTGCCGCCTTCAAGCACCTGCTTCATGTGACGTGTACATTTATGCGCTTGTTCAAAAACACAACACACCACCCGCCCCCACACTCACATCTCGTCTCGACACTAAACAGCGAGCGAGACCGAAAACGGCGACGAAAACTCGCGCAGAGGGTGTCCTGATAATGCAGCGTGACGATTTGTCGGCGAGTGTATTTTATTGTTTAAGAGAATCCAAAACCAATCAATCGGTCGAGGGATGTAAAACACATTCAACAGGAAGCAGCGTGTACTTATCAACCAAATAAGAAGTGTTTAGGGCGGGACACCGCCGCGGAAATGTCGTCCAGATAGAGACAAACGCGAGCGATAAAATTCAGGGTTGAGCGACATATCGTGGACGGCGCGATCGTCTGCTCGCGCACGTCAGGACAGGCTCATTGAAAAGTACACATTCTAATCACTTTTCCTCGCTCGCTCGCTCGCTTCGCGTCGGCTGTCAGGACGGGGTGTTTATGCCTACAATACACATCAACAACAAGCCTACATACACAGGAATAATTAATCGGCCTGTTCACATCGGCCCTATTTTGAACATCGGGACCGATACCGATGTGTAAAAAAATGACCATATCGGCCGATATTATATCAGCGGCCGATATATCTGTGCATCACTACAAGGAGCCAGAGTTACCTGGAGCTTGTATCACAACATGCTTCCTATCAATCGCTCCGATGCAGTTGGGGAAGTTCCAGCGCCACTCAAACTGCTCGACCATGGTGCTCCAGTCCGCCCTCTTGGGAACAGACATCTCCTCCTCCACCAAAGCAGTCCAGATGGCACTGGCTACCTCCCGCACTATCCTACACACTGACGAAGTGCCCACGCGATAGCTGAAGCCAATCGTGTGAAAGGAATCGCCAGTGGCAAGATACCTAAAAAAGAAAGCATTAAAGGATATACTTCAAATATACTTTAAAATATACAGGGCATGAGTCATGACAGCTTAGTTATATTTATTATTCATACATGGTTGCTTGCATACCATGTTCATAGAAAGGCTTTATGATGGAACACATTTATCTGAAACACTCTTCATTGATACATAAATAATCCCATGTGACATCCACAACTAATATGACTAGATTGTGTACAGATAGCTCTACCACATAACCTGAGATTTAACAGGAACACTCTGCACACTACTATGGCTATAGATGGGTGTAGATGTCTTCCCTAATTAGGAAATCTTATGCAAACAACACCGTGGATGGAAATGGGCACCTTTTCTATAGCCTAGCAGTATGTGCACACCAATGAGCTGTATGGAAACGCTAGTTGTGTGATCATTATAAAAAAAAAAGTATCCTTAACGTAGGCAAATGGCGAGTCGCTCGGCAGGGCCAATTGCAGAACGAAACCGTGTGTCTGCCACGGTAATGAGAGGACCGACCTTGCCAAGCAACTCGCTTCGAAGTAGTTCCGGAGGCATTCCGAAAATATTGATGGAAAAGGAGAGACAGCTCACGACGCAGCTCCTGACACAAGTGGCGGTGATACTTCCCCTCTCTGGGATTGCGTGTCCGGAGAATGGGGTGAACCCACCAACGCCGATGCACTTGCTTTCCACGTCGGTGGACCAAAGCACCAGCAACCTGAACCAACACCATCCTCGCTACAACGGGATCCATCTTGCAATGACAAGTAACACAACAAGCAGGAAGAAGCGGAAAGAACCCGGCTTTGTTGTTGTTAGCGGGAAGCGATTTGATTGGCTGACGGGTGCCTCTGCAAAGACTACTCCTCCATCCGTCAGCCGCGCCTTCCCACGTCCGTTGACTGACGGTGCAGTGGGCAAGCTGCGTGAATGGAGTGGATCATCATTCAAAGATGGCGGCCCCGCGTCTGTCTGTGTCCCAATTCATAGGACGCATCCTTCGGAGACCGCGTCCTTCGAAGGATGCGGCCTTCGTAGACCGCAAAGGAACACTCCGAAGGCCGAAAGAAATGTGAGGGGTCTAGGCCTACGGAGCATTTCCGGTTTACGTAACAAACCGTTACCGCGCCTTTTATCTTGCGTGACCACGGGCTGCCCCCTGTCACCTAGCAACCCTGACAGCTGACCTGAACCTGTAAGTAAACAGAATTATATACCGGACAGGCGGTGAAAAAAGAACAAAAGAAACCAAATAAAACCCAACAAAGAAACTAAACAAAAATGGACCCAGAAATTATGATTTTATTTTTTATCTTTTTATCTTTTATTGGAGGAGTTGAGGAGAAATACTCACCGCCGGGAGCCGACGGGGGGATATATCTTACTCGGCTCCGAGAAGAGAGAAGACCACAGATTGGTAAAGCTGTGTTACCTTACCTTTTAACCAAGCAGTTATTGTTAACATATTATCGTGTTATATGGCTAGCGTAAAATGTCATTGAACTTTGACAATATAATTACATATTTAAAATAGTCTCAACCTTACATTAATATAAAAAAAATGTTTCTGTCATTATCAGCTAAATATAAAGGTTGAGTAACTTAGATTGATATATTAACTATGAACTATATATATATATATTATATATATATATATATATTTATATATTATATTATATATATATATATTATATATATTATATATATATATAAAGCATTATCTATCTTAACTCTCCGCACTTAATATCCAGCTATTGTTCAACAGTTTTTCTTCTCTTTCTTTCCCTAAACAGCCCAGACCTGAGTACTGCAGGATAAATCCAACGGTTCCTGTCCTGGACCGTTATTTTAATGGCCAGGACATCAAAATTGATTTCAGATTGGGCAGGGAGGCCCTGGCAGTGCTGCTGGACCTTCTCGGCCAGGAGCGGAGCCATGGATGGGGTGCCACCATTGAGACCCTGGTGTTTCTATTCTGGCTGGCTAGTGGGACATCATACAGGGTGGTCTCCAGAGTGTTCGGGATGCCTCGTTCCACTGTCCACCGCATCGTCCACAGGGTCACTGAGGAGGTGGTGGCCATTCGCCACAAAGTATATTTATATTTATTTTATCACAAATTTCCTCTATCTTTGACTCTTGAGTTGCTGTAACAAGTAAATGTCCTGTGTGGGATAATAAAGTTGATCTTATCCTATCCTATCTTAAGGTCATCCACCTCCCGAAGACCCCTGAAGACCTGGCGGCAGTGACCCATGGGTTTGCAGGGCTGGCAAGACACCACGCTTTTGGGAAAGCAGCGGGAGCAATCGACGGCTGCCATGTCCGTATCAAGCCACCGAGCGGCCCTGATGGTCACTGCTACAGGAACAGGAAACTGTTTTCCTCCATAATTCTGCAGGCTGTTTGTGACCATCAGGGCCGCTTTATTGATACGTACGTGGGCTGGCCTGGGTCAGTCCCTGATTCCAGAAGTCCTCGCCACAGCCCACTGTATATAGGTCACTCTACCCTCCTCCAGGGCACTTCATCCTTGCAGACGGCGGGTACCCTTGCCTCCAACACCCACTACCCCTCATCACTCCCTACAAGAGGCCAGTGCGAGGTGTGGGAGCCCAGCGCTTCAACTGGCATCATTCCAGGGCACGCTCCATTATAGAGCGTGCTTTTGGAATGATGAAAACCAGGTTCAGGGCCATCTTCCTGCAAGCGCTGGAGGTGCACCACACCTTCGTACCTCACGTAAGTAATCACTCAACAACAGGGATTTTTTAGAATACTAAAGAGTAAATCAAAAAACATTTATTATTTTCTCAGGAGGTATATATCGTTTTTTCATTTCTTTTCTTTACCATTTCAGGTCATAACAGCATGTGTGCATCCTCCACAAACATCTGCCTTGGGGCCGATGACATCATGGGCCCCAGAGGGAGGAGGATGAGCCTGAGGACGATGTAGAGGAGGATGAGGGGGGCGATGGTTTGGAGGCAGCCAGTGGTGCTCCCTGGCGGGACCAGCTGTCTGCAGAGGTGTCTGCCCCCCCTGACCACCAATATATACAGGCAAGTCAAATAAATGAAAAGCTATTTCTATTCATTTAAAATGTTTTGTAGAATAGTTTTACCCGTTCAAATAATTTGTGGCAAGATTTCTTTTGTCAAAATAAGGTTGTGTGTAGTATATTTAGTTATGCACTCTTATTCTTGCCCTTTTCCAAAAATATTTTAGTGACATGGCAGCCGTCGATTGAGTCAGCCCTGCAAACCCATTCGGTGTGGTGGACAGTGGAGAGAGGCATATCCAGCACTCTGGAGACCACCCCTGGATGTCCCACTGACAAGAGAGACACCAGGGTCTTTAATGTGGCAGCCCATCCGGATCCAGCAGCACCACCAGGGGCTCCCTGCTCTGCTGAATCATTATGTTTTTGTATATAGTAGTTTTATAATAATTGTTGTAAATAGTCACATGAATTTTTTTTGTTGTAAATAGTTTTATTGTTTTATACATGTTTTATAAGTTTGATACAAATAAATTAGTTAATATAAAAAAGTTGATCAGGATTTTAATAAATAGTTATATAAGTTTGATACAAATAAATTAGTTAATATAAAAAAGTTAATCAGGATTTTAATAAATAAGTTAGTAAATAGTTTTAAAAAGTAGTAAAAGATTAGAAAAAAAAAAGACAAATGTAGAGAAATGTATAGAGGATTATAATATAAATAAATAAATGTAACACGTATAAATAATATAACAGAACATAAATTATTTGTCAACTAAATGCTCCAAAATTGAAAAAAAACGATCCATTTTCTCCCGGCTCTCCTGTGCTCTTCTCTCCTCTGCCTCCCTATTTAGCCTCATGTCCTCTTTAATTAATTGGAACATTTCTTTCTCTCTGTCCCTCTTTCTGGACCTTGGACGCCGTCTTTCCTCCTCATCCTGGTCCTCCACCTCCTTATCCACCACTGCTGTACTTGGCCCTGGGGTGTTCTCATGGATGGAGGCAACTTAGGACAGGGGGGGTTGGTGGAATGCCTCTGTCCAATACCTCATCCATGAGGACAAACCAAGGGCCAAAGTGGCAGCAGTGGGTTTTCCACCTACCCCTCTCTCCTGACCCTGATGGATACTTGCAATCCCTAAGGCAGAGGAAATCAATCATGGCAGTTAACAACAACAGCAGTATCAAAACAAATTTCAGCAAAAGTGTTTATTAACTTGCATGGTTAAAACAAATAATGTATATTTAAAATGACCTGTACATACTTTATTTTTATTTTTTTAATTATCCCATTTTTTCTTTGCCTGCAGGGGAGTCACCTTCCCCTGCAGGCCTATTTTCTCCAGAATTGTCCTAAACACAGAGAGATTATTAATCAGAGAAAACAAGAGACACATTTATCAATCATGTTAATAGCCCATGTTTACAATAGGCCATTTATAATATATACATTTGACCATCTTGTAAAGGTTACATTTAAATTAGCCCTCATCCTATATGAAGCCCATAATAATAAGACAACCAGTAGAGTCAAAAACACACTTTTTTCTTTGTTTTTTCTCGTGCTGTCTAGTACTGATGCGAGCTGTGACTTTTTTTGTCTTTCTTTCTTTAATAACCCAAAATAGGACATCGTAGTAAACGATTTCTGGGGATGTTGTATCCGTCCTGCTGTTTAATGAGGGCTAATTTAACTAACCTTTACAAGATGGTCAAATTTAGATACATAAATGGCCTATAATAATTTTTTATAAACTAACTTACGACATAAAATAAACGATTGTTTCCTTTACCCCCAAGCCACACTCGCCGAATGCTTCGCCCCGGTGAAGAGCTCGTCGTTCTCCCCCCTGAATTTAATAAATTGAGCCGTATGCTGCTGGCTCCCTAAAGCAAAACCAAATGTTAGAATTAGTTTTACTTTACACTAACAAACAAAAGCAGCTTAAATAGCAAAATAACCAAGTTAGCTGTGTAATCAATCCCAACGTCTCTAACGTTACGGTCTGAAAACCAGGGTCCACAACCTGTGTTCACGTTGGTCCATTTATCTAACGTTACAGAATTAGAAATTATCTATATAATCGCCCCAATTTTCGGTAAATTATAACCATTTTGACCTCTTAAATTTTGAAACTAATAGGGCTTAACGGGTGTTCTAGATTACCGTTACAGCGTCACTAACTGGAACGTTACCTAACTTATATTGCCTATTACTTTAATGAAATAAGTTTTAAGGATAGCTTATTTGTGTTTTTTAACGATGAAAATTAGTATTTTAACATTTGTATCGTTAAATATTTGAGTGTGACTGGGAAACCAAATACTTACATTTACATTTAATGAAAAACTCAAATCCAAATTCTCCGCCATTGTTTCTTTCTTTTCTTTTTTTTTGATGGAGTGCGCAATGAATCTTGGGAGAGAAACGTTGGGCCGTGAAGGATCTTGGGATACGTTGGGCCGTGAAGGATACAGCCGATGCATCCTTCAAATCCGGGAAAAGAAGGCTGCATTCGTAGGCCGCATTTGAAGGACCCTTGGAATTGGGACAGCACTTGGCGCGTCGCTGTGACGCAATCGGCGTCGACGCATCCTTCGAATGCAGCCTTCGAAGGATGCGTCCTATGAATTGGGACAGCATATGGTCCTTCCCACTCTAAACGGAAACAGGCGGGAGGTGCAGCGAGCACAATGCACAGGGAGTTTGAGTATTTCTTACTTTTGAGCCAGACAGACACTTTCTGCCTTTTCTCAGGCTAGGATGAACCGATTTCAATTTTTTTTGCACATTTAGAATGCATAGAATTATTTACTTTATATAACATTCATATCTCCACCGGTGAAGCAAATCAATAAACTCTTTAAACATATGATAATGTATTCACATGTAAAATAGGAACCTTTTAAACAGGACATTGTCCATTAAAAGGTATGAAAAAACAACGGCATAAAACCAAATATATTCTTTGATCACATGTGTGTTGGACCCGCTGGACAGCTGTGAGGAGCCTTGTGAGGAGCTCAATGTTCACATGAAGGTGCTTCATTACTCATGAGCCGTGAGTGACCCCAGTGTCCGTCCTACAATCATGACCCCTCTGATGAAGGGCCCTCACATGGAGGGGAAGGAAAGCCCCCTTCACTGGGAGCTGTTTTATCATTCAGATCATTACTTATTATTGGTCAAAAGAAAAATGAAATAATAATCTGGGGTGCGGTGTTGGAAATAAGGGTCAGAAGAGGGGCAGGTAAGGCTCTGTCAGAAGAGGGATAGGTCAATAAGGCTCTGTCAGAAGAGGGGCTTATTTGTGCAGCAGTTCAGGTGCGTTTGTATGTGCTTATTGACCAGAGGTACCGTGTCTATCTTCTGTAAGATTAAAAAATGTCTGTATGGCATAATGTATTTGCCATTAAGACAAATCATTGTTGAATTCTGTCAAGTAGTACATTGTTAATTTATTCTCTCTCTCTCTCTCTCTCTCTCTCTCTCTCTCTCTCTCTTCTCTCCTCTCTCTCTCTCTCTTCTCTCTCTCTCTCTCTCTCTCTCTCTCTCTCTCTCTCTCTCTCTCTCTCTCTCTCTCTCTCTTTCTTCCCCTTCAAATCCTTAGGGCAACACTCTACTATGTCTTTCAACCAAAGGGGTAAACACACGTTTAATTTTCACCTAACATCTTGTTTGTGTTCATGATTTGACCAGGGGCGGCATGTTCATTGTGGCCACCTGTTTGCATCATGTCAGTTGTTTGCCAGTATGATTAATATGTTGCTCAAAAGAAATGGTTTCCAGAAGTTTCTTCCACAGTCTATTTTAAACATGTGTTGTGGCTCCTGAGGTTTGACTTGGCTGCCTTGCCACTCAGGATCGGACTCATGTTGTTTATCACTAGATCTTTCTCGGAGCATCACACTCTGTTGATTGGATGAAATGAAACGGAAAGCCTATTCCACTGAGGAGAAACATTGTCTTGGGCAGTGGCGCGCACAGACATTTTGGGGGGCAGGTGCTCAGGGGGGAAGGGAAGGGCACTTTTTAGCGCACACGGAACACCTTATTATAAAAAAGTTACACGCACATGTTGAATGAAATTTTACTTTTATTTGTATCATTCTCTACACGTGAGTTTCCTATAGAAAAAAGTCACACCACCAACAGATAAAATCAACATCCTATATTAACTATATACAGTCATTTTAAGTCCCAAAATTAACTCTAGACATCTCGGCGAAGTAGATAAACTTCACTTTGCCCTCCACTGTCCTCTGTTTACCCTCCACTTCTTGCTGCGTACTGCTTTAAAGCAGCATCCTTCTTGGTGCCATGTCTTTAAAAATGTTTGGGCTGTACAGCGTAAAACTTTATCAGGTGACCAGTCGGCTAAAAATGCTTAGTTGTTTGTTGCTGTATGAGACAATTTACTGCACAACAAAATGATTCGGCTACACATTGGGCTTAGAGGGCAAACTATACGATTTTACTTGATCTGTATGTTACCTGGCTGGTGGGAACACGGGAGAAGATGCCTGTCTGCGACCGTGCCTGCTATGCTGGAGACGCTTCTGTTTACTGAAGCGCATGTGGTGCCCTGCGCGTGCCAGCGTGAGTGCACGTGACAAAGGAAGAGAATTGAGTCTGGTCTGTGCAAGGTGGACGTGGCTCATTTTTGGGCATTGTTTCAGTCGTTTTTAATCGCTTAGGGTTTTAAAAGATCATTTCAAAACCGGCCTCAGTAAAATGTTAATATAAAAAAATAAAAAAAAGTTTCAAAAGGGCATTTTCGTTGATAAAGGGCAAAAGTCCTGGTGCGTTAGCACCACCTAGTGTCTATGTGTGCACGCCACTGGTCTTGGGGATGGCAGGTGGCTCAGGAGGTAGAGCGGGTTGACTGGTAACTGGAAGGTTGCTAATTCGATCCCGGCTCCTGCTAGCTGAGTGTTGAGGTTTCCCTGAGCAAGACGCCTCACCCTAACTGCTCCTGACGAGCTGGCTATCACCCTTTGTGGCTGTCACCGCAGTCAGTGTGTGAATGTTTGAATGAATGGGTGAATGTTAGGCAGGATTGTAAATGCTTTGAGTGGCCACTGGTTAGAAAAGCGCTCTATAAATGCATTCCATTTTCCATTGTGTTGGAGCAGTTCTTCAATTATCTGTTGTCTGTTTACGGTTCCAGAGCCGACCATGGCCTACACCAGGGAGTGTCTGGATGTCCTGAGATGGACAGGGAGGCAGCACCCTCTGCTGGCCCCAGACCAGTGAGTGAAACTTGCCTTATTTGCTGTGGGAGTGGCTAAAGTTTTGGCCGCACTCATAGAGTTGGGTCTGTCTGCGTCCTGCAAGACGGAGGCGTAACTTGTAGTAGGAGGCGTAACTTGTAGTCGGAGGAGGCGTAACTTGCACTAGGAGGCGTAACATGTAGTCGGAGGCGTAACTTGTAGTCGGAGGCGTGTCTAGTACTTTTCTAAATCGCAGAAGTGATCTGTATGTAGCTGTGGTGCGCGGGTACATAAATGACCGGTAATACTTCAATGAAGATCTCGTGTGAACCGTGATTTACAACGCTTTTTGTTTACCGCGAAAAGATTAAGATCTTGCGTGGACCGCGATTTAGAAAAGAACAAGTTACGCCTCCTAGTGCAGGACGCAGACAGATACTATTGTCGCACTACACGGTTTTGAAATGATAGAGCAGGCTTACAAACAACTGTAAACGTCTAAAGGTGGAAAACATTTCTGGGCTTCAGCTGCCTCCGTGTGTGTGTGGTCTCCCTCAATGTTTTAACAAATCGAATGTGAAATGCTCCTGCTCCTCCTTGTGTTGCGAATTCACACTTTTCATTGTCTGCCAATTAGCACACAAACCACCCAATCAGGAACTAGCCCCGATATCTGCTCAGACCTTCCCCCTATTTCATCAAACCTATTCGATCCAGTTATAATAGGAATATGGAACTGGACCACCGGGATCGTACAGAGACAGGGGTTTCTTTCACATGGTAGCAAACCCGGGTTCCATCCATGCGTCTGACCTCCTGACCCTAAGAGATTCCAGAATCCGCCTGACTCTGAATCTTTGAGATGGGCGTTAGACCAACAGTGCAGCGTAGCCCCAGCTCCTGATCCCAAGATGACTGTTCACCATTGTCTTCTTTTTCCCTCAGTCTGAAGTACAAACAGCCCAGCATCACAAAGAGGTAAGACCACGTCCCCATTATGAAGTGTGTGTATGTGAAATTGGCACTAGTGTGCTTGGCACTAGCACTTTACTGTTCTGACAGAGATATATTGTTAATTCACCTTCTTGTACAAATGTACATATTGTAAGTCGCTCTGGATAAAAGCGTCTGCCAAATACACTTAATGTATATGCATGTGCATGTCTCAGCCGCCGGGACATCATGGCCGTCACCCCCTGGCTAGCCCCCATCGCCTGGGAAGGGACCTTTGGCCCCGTCTGATGGACAGCATCTACAAGCCCCAGAACCTCACCATCTCCGCCACCGTGTTTGCTGTCTGAAAGTAGGACCTCATGTTCTTTGGGAGGACATTTAAGACTCTCCAGATTAACTTTTTCAGACCCATCTCTTAATGGCCGTTTGTTGCTAACAGGTATGTTCGCTTCCGAGACTTCCTACTGACAGCAGAGCAGCACTTCTTTGTTGGATACAGGGTGGATTACTACGTGTTCACCGGTGGAGATCCCTGACATCCGCATGGCCAAAAAAAAAAAAGTATTTAAACCTGTGCCCTAGGGCTGGGCGATATGGCAAAAAATATTATCACGATTATTTTTTCGTAATTGATCGATATCGATATTAATCACGAATGTTAATATAAAATATATATATATAATTTTATAGGTGAAAGACATAACATTAGATGAGGGACATGACAATAAGTGTATAAGACAGAACGGACGAGACAAAAACATACAGGAGGTCGTTGAATAATTTTACATTGTTGTTGCTTTTTTGGAACAGCCCCGCTCGCGTTGCTGACAGCTGCGGTAGGACGGCGGCAACACTTGTTGTTGCGCGCTTTTTCATACTTTCTGTGTAGTCGCTGGGATGGTATGTTTCTCAGATGTTGAAATAAATTAGTTGTGTTTCCCAATCGTGCTGGCACCGACCGACGGCATAATTTACGGACAGTCTTATCCTGTGCTTCATCAGTTTTGAGATAGCCAAACCACTTCCATATAATGGACGTCTTGTAACCTTTTTTATCGACTACTTCACCCTCCGTTGTTCCACTCCTTTTTTATTCTGTCGCCAAAACGCTCCTCTCCTCTCGTCTTTCCTTACGCGGTGCTGGAACGGGCTCAAACGCGCACCAGGAAATGGGCGTGTACTTAGACATTAACCGCAAAACTGCGATCTGACTATTGTGTTTATTTCTCCTTTTAGGTAAATATCTATATCAGACCTGGGCCCCGTTTCCCGATAACGATGGATCTTCGCTCGTACGATCATTCTACCGAAGGATCTTTCGAATTATCTGTAATTTCTTTGGAGCGTTTCCCGAAACTCCTCTTAACATGAACGCGCATTCGCTGCACTTACGACGTTCGTAAGATTGTAACTATCCACTGACACAGTGCTGAAACAGGCTAGAAGGGGGAGACGCAGGAATGTCGCAGGAAAATGGGGCTCAAATGAGTTAAAATTATCCCCCCCCATCAACGCCAACAGCAGAGTAGCCTACAAAATAATAGACTACAATAATATCAATGCTAAAGTTATTAAAACAATTGATTAGGCCTAGGCCGACATATGCTATATCCAACCCAGTCTCACCAAAATGCGTACAGATCGCACGGTTTGACATGCGTGCAGTACATACGCCAAATGACCATTTCGCGTACATATGATACACAAAACCCAGCATGAGGGTGGATGCGTACACATACCACGCATCACTTTATACCCATACCGACGTCACCAGCGATGCATGCTGCATTGAACTTTACTCAGAATTCGGGAATTTCCGGCTTCCGATAAGGAAAAGTGCAATAAAATGGTTGTTAAAGTCTGAAATTCGGAAGAAAAAATATACGCATCCGCCCTCCACATAGTTAATGCAAGTCTGAAATTCGGTAGTAGGCCTACGTCACAGCCACAATTTGACACCGTTATTTGCGTATCATATGCACGCGAAATGGTCATTTGGCGTATGTAGGCCTACTGCACGCATGTCAAACCGTGCGATCTGTACGCATTTTGGTGAGGACTGGGTTTATACGTTCCCTTCGGATTTGACCATTTGCGATGTCCTCTAACAACGCTAACGCTGCCATTTTTAAAACAATTTTCTTCATCCATTGCGCATGCTTTTATATTAGCCACCGATATAATTGCAAGGTGTGTTAATTGTTCATTAGTGTGTCTCTGATGTGCAAATCACTCTGATGAGTCATTGTTTTCACATTTTTCCCAGTTTCCCAGCGTCACCTCTAAGTGTCGCCAAAGGAACAATCGCTGTAGAAACGTGCGTACGACAGCTCTGGAGCTGGCGTGGGGACCGCACATTTTTACGGTCATTTCACGTTTTGTACATCTCAACGTGAGCGTGGAAAAGGACGTACGCCACGTTTTTGTGCGTACGCAACCTTAGTACATGAGGCCCCTGGTTTCAGAAAACTCCGTCTTCATGCGATGCGTTTACAGGATTCATGTGGACGATCGGCCAAAACGATGCGAAACATCTGCGTTTTAACCAAAAAACGGCTCCGTGTGGACGGGCCCTGATTAACATCATTCGTTGACAGGTTGTATTAATTAGTCTCGGAACATAGGCCTATATAGTGCAAGGGGCCATGCAGTAGGCTACATCAGTGCAAATAATGGCTGGTAGACAGCGTGTGCTAGCGCTCCGTGAGCAAGAGAGAGAGAGAGAGCGAGAGGCCGAGGCGTCCCCGGAGTCGCCTTGTTGCAATTAATGCTCGAATCCGGGAAAACTTTGATCCCCCTCTAGGTCTACAATGACGCGGCAGTCATCCAGCGCTACAGGCTGCCCAGGGAGCCAATCAGACAGCTGCTTGGGACGATCAGCGAAGACCTGAGACGCGCAACCAGGAGGAACTTCGCGCTCACACCGCAAGTACAGCTCTTGTCCGCCCTCAGGTTCTACGCCACAGGGAGCTTTCTGCAGGTCGTCGGAGATGGCCAGGGCCTGTCCAAGGCGTCGGTTTGCAGGTCGGTCCAGGCAGTGACGTACAGCCTCCTCAGACTGGTTCCGCAGCACGTCCGTTTCCACACCAGAGACGAGATGAGTGCGACCCAAGAAGATTTCTTTCGGTCATCCGCATCCCTCAAGTGGCCGGAGCCGTGGACGGAACTTTGGTACCAATTCTTATGCCCCGTGTGGATGCCCATGTTTTTATATGCCGGAAGGGATATGCCGCTGTGAACTGCCAGGTGGTGTGCGACCATCAGGGCATCATCCTTGATGTCGTGGCGAAATGGCCTGGAAGCACACACGACTCCGATCGTCTTCCGCGAGTCCTCCATCGGCCGGCTGGCTGCAGCCTCCAGGGGAGAGTGGCGACTCCTCGGAGACAGTGGCTATCCTCTTCGCCCTCACCTCTTCACACCTGTGACTAACCCGGGAGACGTCCATGACGAGGAATATAACGAAGCCCACCGTCTGGCCCGGTGCATCGTTGAGCGCACGATCGGGAGGTGGAAGTTGCGCTTTAGATGCCTCCACAAGTCCAGTGGAGGGCTCCAGTTTTCACCAGCCAAGTCATGCGCTGTGATATATATGTGTGACAGCTATGTTGCACAACATTGCAGCTAAGGCTGGCGTAGCTTTAGGTGAACCGGAGGACAATGAAGACGATGAGGACGACGAGGAAGATCGGCGTGAGGACGGCCTCCCTCATAACTACGCGGCTGGTTTTCAAGCAAGTCGAAGAGTGATTGAGACTTTTTTTTAACCCCCCTCCACCCTCCCACATGTCACTAAACATTCCCGTCAACGTGACCAATCCCCACCATATCCCAGGCCTGCTCAATTGTTCTTTTTATTTTTCTACATTATTTTAGGCTATGTTTTATGAGTAGCCTATGTCAGTCTGCATAAATCCCCCCCACTTTCTCCCACACATTTTGAGTGCCCCGCCTGCTCAAACATTTTCTGGACTGTCTCTCTCAAACTAAGAACATAATGGCCCACAATAGGCTCAGACGCACGTGATACACCATTACCAATGTGTTATAATAAAACGCATCCAATACTAGGAATGTCCGCTGGTGACGCCACTGAGGCTATAGTAGGCTAACGACGTCTATACAGCGTCCTACGAGTACCCTGGAGTACTCGTTAGCTACGAGCGTTTTTATGACGCTCGTTACCAACGATGCTTTCGGGAAACGGTGTGAAAACTGTACGATGCTCGTACGACGCACTTATCGATCCACTTAGGCTAAAGATGCTTTCGGGAAACGGGGCCCTTGTTTTATTTATTTATTTATTTTATTTTTTAAACTTTTTATTATAGATATATATCGAGCATTTATGTCTAATGCTTATCGTCGTAATCAATGTGAGTTTTATCATGATTAATAATCGTAATCGATTTATCGCCCAGCCCTACTGTGCCCTTACCCTGTTAGTATGGCAAATTATTCCCTTTAGAAGCTAATCCTGACACTTCAAACCACCTATTGCTAACTACCTTCACTAAGGCTACATACCGACATTAAACTACCTTCAATAATGCTAACTTAACTGCCCAACATACTGTTCCTTTTAAAGTGGCTAGTAATGTTTGTGTGGAATAAATGTTGAAGTAGGTCACAGTAGACACTCTGACATTAACCTGTCCTTTTTGTCCCCACCAGCTGACCGTGGTGTCGGTGCTGTCCTCTGCCCGCTGGCAGAAGATCTCTGCCAGTCGAATGGAACTGATCCAGACCTTGATCAAGGAAAAGCTCCGTAACAACATGGACTACATCTTCTGCCTCGATGTGGACTCCAAGTTCCACGGGCACTGGGGAGCCGAAACACTGGGCCACCTCATGGCTGTGATTCATCCAGGTATGGACTACTGTCCAACATACCACATGTATATGTATGGTACATATTCATATTATTAATAGTTTGATTGATCTTTTTATCAGGGTACTACAGTGGGGACCGCAGTCAGTTCACCTATGAGCGGCGGTCCGCCTCAAGGGCGTTCATTGCCCATGGCGAGGGGGACTTCTACTACTGCGGGGGGGCATTCAGAGGCAGCCTCAAGGGGCTCCACTCCCTGGCCTCCACCTGCCGGGACAACTACCAGGCCGACGCCGTGCTAGGCCTTGAGGCCACTCGGCTGACGCCGTGCTAGGCCTTGAGGCCACTCGGCCTCAAGTCCGTGTGGCCTCATCAGACCCAGTTCATCAGCAGACTGGGTCTGATGAACAAGAATTCCCTAGGCCTGGTCTAACTAACCAAACCCAATCTTACCCACTTGAACTGTGTCTGAAAACCGGCGCTTGTTTGACCCGATCTGACAAAGAGAGCAGGGGATGGCAGAATATAACTGGGTCTGAAAAGAGGGACTCGCTAGAACCCGGTCTAACTGACCCTAACCCTAACCCAATTTAACCGACTAGAATTGTGTCTGAAAAACAGGAACATTTTCGAACTTAGAAATCCAATTTGTAACCCATTCAAAGTCAGTAGAACTGCCCCAATCCTAGAACAGCGTCCAACCAACTCCTGCCCAGGAGAACACAGTGTTTCCTCCATAGACTCAGGCCCAGGCTGACCTCCAGGGCCTGATGTCGGATGGAGCCCTGCTCCCAATCCCCACTTCCTGACCCCGGTCCTTGGCCCCTTCACCCCTCACTCCACCACCCTGACCCCTGACCCCGGTCCTGTCTTCCAGGTACATGTGGATCAACAAGCCCACCAAGGTCCCGTCCCCGGAGTACCTGTGGCATGACTTCAAACTAAGGAAACCCGAACTCCGGATCATACGGTTCTCGGGCGTGAAGAAGAGATCCGACCCAACATGTGAGGGCCCCTAGCGCCGACCAGGGACGGGGCAGGGATTATTCTGTTGTTGTTAGGGTTATTTACATAAGTATAATTTGTTTAGGTACGTTTTAAATCAGAGGTGGCGGTCCCAATCTGATTTTAAGTCAATCCTGGAAACATGAGGGGAAGTTAACACTGCATTATGGCACTCATACGCTGTGATAGGTTGTGTCAACATCGTGGATAGTCCACAAAACAGACGTTTTTTTTATGATACAGCTTGAAATTGTGGAACATTTGAACTCACTTTTTAACACCCAAAGAGGTGAATATCAAACATATCATTCCAAATGACCTTGTTTGTAAAGTGTCGTTCAATGTCATGAATTCAAATGTATATGATAATAAGGATAAAATGTATGTTTGATGTTGAATAATGACAGAGATTTATATTGAGGTAACTCAGTTTTATTAAACAGAAGTGGCTATCGTCATTGTTTTTCATTGTAAATTCATCTTTATTCCATCTACCACACCTCCCCACCATCTTCTCACATCTAAATCCTCCTAATCTTCGTCTTCATGTCTAAATGTCTGGCCATGACTACCTCAGTGGCTGCAATGGGCCTGTCTGAACTTTGTATCCTGTACCCCCAACTCCCTTCTTTTAAAAAAACATCAGAGTACACGTCCCACGAACTAGCAGGTACAAGTAGGTCATGAAGACCAGCCGTCCTGGGGTCTATTGCGTCTCCAGCGCCGCAGAACTCTCCACCCCCGCCGCCATCACGGCGAAGAAGAGGTTGGGGAAGAAGGAGCGGGCGCAGATGGCAGCCTTGGGGAGGGACGGGGCGATGACCACCTCCTTCCTCTTGTCGTTCACCGTCCTCACGATCTCCCGGACCGCCGCCCCGGGCGTGACCCCCAGCGGGGTCGGGCCGTACAGGTCTGAAGGAGGTCAAAGCTCACTGAGTAGGGCTCCCCTGATGACCCCCAGTGGGGTACAGAACTATAGGAAGTCAAAGGTCACTGAGTAGGTCTCCCCTGATGAACCCTGATGTCACTGCGGTACAATGACAGTAATGTGGGCAGCTGCTCACTCAGGGCTATTTCAGTTAGTAATAACGTGGACGTGTAATACATTCTTCTTTTTAATATTAAATGAAAGAGTAAAATGAACAGGCTTGAAATGAGATGCCCACAAATGGACCCTTAGTAGTTATATGGCCTGAAGGGCTTGGCGCTAATTGGCTGCTAGTACTCACTTGACCAGAAGGGCTCGGAGCTGATTGGCTGCTGGTACTCACATGACCAGAAGGGTTTAGAGCTTGATTGGCTGCCAGTACTCACGTGATCAGAAGGGCTTTGAGCTGATTGGCTGCTGGTACTCACATGACAAGAAGGGCTTGGAGGTTGATTGGCTGCTAGTACTCACATGACCAGTAGGGCTTGGCACTGATTGGCTGCTGGGTGCTGCTGCTGCAGATGAAGGTGTGGCTCAGCGTGCTGACGGAGATGCCATACTCCTGGACCTCCGGCCGCAGACAATCGAAGAAGGCCTGCACTGCGTGCTTCGAGGCTGCGTCTGGAACACAGATAATACTGGATTATAGAAGAAGAGACGAGATTATAAAGGATTAGAGAAGGGTAGACCAAATTATACTGGATAGACCAGATTATACTGGATTAGAGAAGATAAAACCAGATTATACTGGATTAGAGAAGAGTAGACCATATTAAACTGGATTAGAGAAGAGTAGACCAGATTATAATAGATCAGAGAAGAGTTAACCAGATTATACAGGATTAGAGAAGATTAGATCTACTCTCCAGCAGTCTAACACTAGACCAGATTATTCTGGATTAGGGATGATTAGATCAGCATCACAGTTTTCCTCCTACCCGCTAACGAGTAGATTCATAAAATAAAATTGGATTATACGGTTTCGATTAAATGTATTTTATCAGATCAGATGATGTTGAATCAAGATAACATCTGTCCAACATTCATCATAGGCCTAGATACGATTAGTGTGGTACATCAGTCTCCATTCTGAGAGCACCCGGTCGGAGTGTCACTCACAGGTGGTCCGGAACGGGACGGCCAGCCGCCCCTGGATGCTGTTAACCAGCAGCAGGTGGCCCGTCCTCCTGGAGATCATGGAGGGAAGGACGCCTGTGGACCCGTGAGAGGAGAACCAGAGGCAACCAATAAAGAACAATGAGAACCAGAGGAGACCCAATGGAGAACAATGAGAACCAGAGGAGACCCAATGGAGAACAATGAGAACCAGAGGAGACCCAATAGAACTAATGAGAACCAGAGGAGACCAATAGGAAACCAGGGGAACAAAGGTATGTAGTTCAAGCACAATACTACAACTAAAACAAAGACGAGTGTTCGAAGCACTAGCCTCACCTCACTTCCTGTAATTTGTGCAAAGAAATCCTCATTATAAATAATTTGTCTCTGCACAGTCACATCAAAATCGGTACGTCAGCTACATATCACCCTGTCTTACATTAAGCTAATGGTATGACTTTAACACAGGACGATTACACTGTGGATTCTAAGTCTTCTTTAAAGACTGAGTGCCTGAGTGAACTACTCCACAACACCAGATTCAGCTTGCAGAGAAAAGCATGTCAGTGCATTGTGATACGATGGGGATCCCAGAGAGAGTCCAAACCATTTCATGAACTGTTTACACGGCACTGCTCTGTACTCCAGCCTCTAGTTCAGCTCCGAACATCGGCTCACTAAACGTTGTGTACCGTGCATCTGTCGTTAAGATATGAGATTTTAAAGAGCAGAAGAAATCTGGATTTTGAATAATAAACATAAAACAACTGCCCCCTAACTCTCTGCTCCTCCCTCCCGTTGTTTCTCTGTCATTAAGGAATGCTGCATCATTCCTCTGTTGGTGATAATCAAACTGCATCATACCAGTTTGGTGATAATCACTGACGTTAATTTGAATTCAAATAGCCCTGCCACAGCCGTCGGCAGCCAGGGAGCTAGTGAACACCTATTGTACATATGCTAAAAATAATAATAATATGTGTATATGCTTCTTTCATAATCCTTTCTTACAACAAGTTGATCTAATATTATATAATAAAACTATAAGAACATAGAGTCCATTGATTTGTGAGGCTGACCGTTGGCCAGGGTAACGGGGCCGAAGTAGTTGTTAATATAATATATATTTAATATTACTATAAGAACATAGAGTCCATGGATCTGTGGGGCTGACCTTTGGCCAGGGTCACGGGGCCGAAGTAGTTGTAGTCCATCAGCAGGCGCTCGGTCTCCAGGGAGACGGCGGCGGCCGGCGCCCGAACCTTCAGGCTGGAGTTGAGGATCAGGAGGTCCAGGCTGCCGTAGCACTCCATAACCTCCGTCACCACCTCCGGCATGCTGCCCAGGTCCCCGAAGTCCAGCAGCACCAGCTTGGGCAGAAAGGTCTGTAGTGGAGGGTGGGGAGGGGGGGGGGGGGAATCAATCAATTAACCAATGAATCCATCATCGTCAATCAATCCATCAATCAATCAATGAGCCAATCAATTAATAATTAATCGTCCAATCAACCAATCAATAAATTAATTAACCATCAATGAATCATTAATCAACCCATCACTCCATCAATAAATCAATGAACCCATCAATCAATCATTATGAATAAATCCATCCATCTTACTAACAAGGCTCGTTAGTGGATCCCGTACCGTAGTGGGGTCTGAGGAGGCGGAGAGCTCATCGGCCACGGCCTCCAGCTGCTCCCAGCTCCTCCCACAGAGGATCAGCCGCGCTCCTCCTTGGTGGAACACACTGGCACATTCTGAAGAGCAGGAGCAGAGGGGAGAGGTGAGGAGCAGGAGGAGCAGAGGGGAGAGGTGAGGAGCGGAGGAGCAGAGGGGAGAGGTGAGGAGCAGGAGGAGCAGAGGGGAGAGGTGAGGAGCAGGAGGAGCAGAGGGGAGAGGTGAGTAGCAGGAGGAGCAGAGGGGAGAGGTGAGGAGCAGAGGGGAGAGGTGAGTAGCAGGAGGAGCAGAGGGGAGAGGTGAGGAGCAGGAGGAGCAGAGGGGAGAGGTGAGGAGCAGGAGGAGCAGAGGGGAGAGGTGAGTAGCAGGAGGAGCAGAGGGGAGAGGTGAGGAGCAGGAGGAGCAGAGGGGAGAGGTGAGGAGCAGGAGGAGCAGAGGGGAGAGGTGAGGAGCAGGAGGAGCAGAGGGGAGAGGTGAGGAGCAGGGAGAGGAGCAGAGCAGGGAGGGGGGCAGAGCGGGGAGGTGAGGAGCAGGAGGAGCAGAGAGGGGAGAGGTGAGGAGCAGGAGGAGGAGCAGGAGCCCTCAGGCCGCCTCCGGACGCCTGCTCCACCGTGCAGCTGTTGGGGTGTCCTCACCTCTCCCCAGGCTGGACAGAGCGTCGGAGATCACCACCACCTTGTTCCTCACAGAGGTCTGGGAGAACAGACGGACCACCAGCCCATAGAGGTAGACCAGCCCCGCCAGCAGCACCAGCACACAGGGGACCACTAGGACCACCGAGGTCAGCACCGGGTCCATCTCTGCTGGTTGTTCTGGAGACAAGGTTGGGTTGAGTCAGCCAGGTGAGGTATTCTCACCTGGATTGGTCAGATGATGTTGAATGGATGTCAAGGACGATGGCAAAAGCTTAATTGAGTCAAGACTGTAAGGTGGAAGTATTGATGTGAAAATAGTATTATAATACAATAAGCGGAAATATGAATGGAGAATGTTTTTCTTCAGAATGAGAAGGGAGTCTACGAGTTGACGTCTGGTGTCTCTGGAAGGTATTCAAGGCGATGTATGGATCAGGTGATGGTCTATGAATATAGACGTTTCACACCCACCTTTAAACCCTTTTATAAATATAGATTGATTTTGACACTTATGAAACTAAACAAAGGAGATAATAGGTTTCACAAGCAAAAACTGAAACGGGCACATTTTACCCTTGAGAGAGCGTTCTACTTCTAAATCATTTTAAACAATTAAAATAGCTAAGTTGTAAATATAGGCCTAGCTGCAGTAGAAGAATGTGCAGGGCCCACTTCAAGAGCCTGGGTTAACAGGCTTATTGGATATGTTGAGCTGACATTCAGGTTATCTTAACCTGAGGCAAAGTTGCTACATAGCAGGTCTTTCCTCATGCTGCTCGTGTGGAATTTCAACTCCAGGTTTTATGAACTTCCACGGACAAAGTTCTGACCTCCCACAAGCAGCCACTAGAGGGGGCCGGGCGGCGCCATACACCGCGGTAACATGACATCTCTCCCCCAACTGGAGACTGAAGACAATCGCCCATGTTTCTATGATAAAAAATGGATGGAAAAAACTATGATTTGATAATTTTGTGATATTGTCAAAGTCATTTTTATCAACAATCAGAATAGTAGAATAGAAATTACCCAATTCACTTGGGTTAAAGCTGTGTGAAAGCTCTTTATAATTCAATCCTCAAAATACATTGGACATTTTGGTGAAAGGATGAAGCATAAACTTGACTTCACTGGCTATATGAGGAGCACTCGACACAGGGTTAAGGATCTGGCTATTTTAGATATAATGGCATGGTGTGTGGAGCAGCTCGTGAAATATTGCTTATTATGACGCTCCTACACGATGACTGAACTAAAAAGCATCACAGAAGGGTCATCGCCCTGTGGACTCAGAACCTCCCTCCTACATCTGTAAACCCAAAAACAGGTTTTTAAACCTAAAACGTGTGCACGCTTGAGCCTTTTGTCCATTCTGGGCCTATAGTACTTAATTATATATATATGCAATTATATACACTGCACCCTTAAGGCTGTTGGCAAAGGGCCAAATGAAATCCCGCTGCGACCACAGGGCTCGAACATCGTGATGTCACATCGCAACCCGCCATTATAGAAGTACAGGAGCATCGCAGTGTTAGTGGCACTAATGGGCTTTTGGTCATTGTGCAGTCATTCATCTTGAACATATTTGTCATCATGGGGGGGAAATTGTTATATTTGACACTGCTCAGTATTTCTCATGCCATAGTTTATGGTCTATTAACATTAATTTAGGGTTTTACAAAAATATAACTCTCTTGAGGGATCAAAAATGGCGGACTATCGCCAACGATAAGTCCCATGATGCAATGTGATGGACAAGACCGATTCGACAAGTTGACCTCTTTGCAGTTTGAGGAAATGTTTGCTGTAATTGAAGAATAACATTTAATAGCTGTATTTTATCTCTCCCTAAATTGCAGAGGAAATGGCTCCAGGTGTGTGAGGGCAGTTAATTGGCTCCAGCGTGTGAGGGCAGTTAATGGGGGCATCAATGCTCAATGTGCAGCTCAAACTATTGCCCTCTATGTTATGCCCACACGCAGAAACACACACACCCTCATCACACATCATCCAGGGCAGCTCCCATGCTATGGAACTCCCTCCGACAACATATCCGCGGTTCCCAGTCGCTCACCATCGTCCAGTCCCTCCTCATGACCCATCTCTTCTCCTCTGCTAGACCACCCCCAACCACCCCCCATCAACTCAGCATTTCTTTTTGTTTATTTATTAGTTGTTTGTTTCCTATGTAAAGCGCTTTGAGTGGGAGGAAAGCGCTATGCAAATGCAATGAATTATTATTTATTATTATTATTATCACACATCAACACACAGTTTCAGGCCTGTCCAAATAGAGGGTCTTCGTTAAATCTCTTTGGGCGCACCGTGCTCCCAGTAAAGGACGTCTAAATATATCGCTACCTCGGCCACAGTAGAGAAGGCTTATCTTCTGTTAAAGCTAAACGTCACATTGACCATTTCCTTCAAACATCTTCAAACAGCTGGACAGACACCAAGACAGCGTGGAACAAAGTGAATACATCCGTAGTTTAAGGAACCTGTAGGCCTTGTATCAACAAATCAGTCAACATCATAGTGCTTCAGTCTGAAATATCCATTAGAAACCTAAAATAACCAATGAACAAATGAATAGAATAATGGTTTAAGGTATAAATATATATATCTATGTACCCCCTCAAACAGAGTAATCCAAATGACAGTGCATAGTGTTGCGGTGCAGTTAGCCATCTACTTACTGCGTGTTGGTAGTAGGAAGGCGGTAGTAGATCTACTACGACACACACGTTTACTGAACCCTCTGAGACCAGCGAGTCCAGCAGGGATCCGAGGCTGATATAGGATCTGCTCTGTGGTCTGCTCTGATCTGGGGTCTGCTCTGATCTGTGGTCTACTCTGATCTGGGGTCTGCTCTGATCTGGGGTCTGCTCTGATCTGGGGTCTGCTCTGATCTGGGGTCTGCTCTGATCTGGGGTCTGCTCTGAGGCCTGCTGCCACGCGACACATGCAGGCCGTAAATAGAAGGACAGCTGAGCCTGTCATCTTCCAGCATGTTATGTATAGCATGACAGGGGAGGTGTGTGTGTGTGTGTGTGTGTGTGTGTGTGTGTGTGTGTGTGTGTGTGTGTGTGTGTGTGTGTGTGTGTGTGTGTGTGTGTGTGTGTGTGCGTGCGTGCGTGCGTGCGTGCGTGCGTGCGTGCGTGCGTGCGTGCGTGCGTGCGTGCGTGCGTGTGTGTGTGTGCTTGGGAGAAGGGTCTTCTCCCCAGGGTGCTCCCTCCTCCCCAGCATGCCCTCTCCTCTCCAGGGTGCCCTCCTCCCCCAGGGTGCCCCCTCCTCCCCCAGGGTGCCCCGTCCTCCCAAGGGTCCCCCCCCCCCCCCCCCTCTCCGTTCTTACGGAGAGGGGGTTTTAACTTTAATTTAACATTTTCATGAATTGGCTTTAGTGGATTTCTCCTTAAGCACGAATCTATAGAGATTTATATTTCAACACTAAAGACAGGTTGTGACTTTAGACAGCAGAGGGCAGTAGAACGTCGCTCGTGCTCCTGTGGGTCTGGTCTGGAGAAAAGGGGGGACGGAGGCGGGAGCAGGGGTAGGGAAGGTGGCAGAGGCGGACGGTGGGGGCGGAGTGGGACGGCGGGGGATGTGGGACGTCCCATACGGAGGATTTTCAAATGGGAAAGTCGGGGATTTGACAGATGTACATGAGAATAAGCCGCTCCGTTCATAGCTGAGCTGAGAGGGTTTTGGAGAGGGCGGATTTATCGAGGGTGAAAATGTCTGTGGATAAAGCGGCGAATCCTTGTAATAAGTTTCAAGCGAATATTTTTAATAAAAGCAAATGTCAGAACTGCTTCAAACCTCGGGAGCTGCATCTCATGACCGACGATGAGAGGGAACAGGTAGGATCGTTACGTGTGTTGTCGGAAGATTCTTTCTAATTGCACGTGTGTTTCTACTCAATTAGGACATCGATAGCGATCTAATTCAGTCAGTGGGGTTCATAAGTAGTTGTCGTTTACGAAACGTTGTAATTGTAGATAGAAAATAGTAAAAACAGTATTCTATAGCTGGTGGTTCATAGCTTAGTGACTCGAGAAGACGGCCACAACGAGCCGAGTGGAGGGGTGTGTGTGTGTGTGTGTGTGTGTGTGTGTGTGTGTGTGTGTGTGTGTGTGTGTGTGTGTGTGTGTGTGTGTGTGTGTGTGTGTGTGTGTGTGTGTGTGTGTGTGTGTGTGTGTGTGTGATGGAGGTGTGTTGTGGTGGAGGTGTGTTGTGTAGTGGTGGAGGTGTGTTGGGATGGAGTTGTGTTGTGTTGTGCGGCGTTGTGTGTGTATGATGGAGGTGTGTTGTGGTGGAGGTGTGTTGTGTTGTGATGGAGGTGTGTTATGGTGGAGTTGTGTTGTGGTGGAGGTGTGTTGTTTCGTGATGGAGGTCAAGTCCTCCGCAAACCAGTCGCCCTCAAACCAGTCGCCCTCAAACCAGTCGCCCTCAAACCAGTCCCCTCAAACCAGTCCCCCTCAAACCAGTCCCCCTCAAACCAGCACCCCTCAAACCTGATTATGGGGTAACATGACGTCCTCCCGGTGTGTTGATGAGGATTCTCTCGGTCCCCAGGCCAAGCCCATGTACGGAGGCTGGCTCTGTCTGGCCCCAGAAGGGACGGACTTCGACAACCCGGCCCAGAGATCTCGGGTAGGAACAACGAACGAACGAACTCAAAGTCAACTAAAGCACGTTTTATATAAGCTTGATAAAACAGCGGAGGAACCACATCTCCATTGGTTTGGATTGAGTTGTATTGTTGTACAGTACTCAGCATTGTGTCTCGTTGGCAGAAATGGCAGAGAAGATTCTTCATCCTCTATGAAAATGGAAACCTCTCATTTGCCCTGGATGAGCTGGTAAGTAGTTAAATCTTTTGCAGTTAACTACTAAAGCATGGGCGTTTGGGGCCAGATGTTTGGGTCGAATAGCAGGGCCTCTATAATGTAATACTCTAATCTCTCTCTCTCTCTCTCTCTCTCTCTCTCTCTCTCTCTGTCTCTCTCTCTCTCTCTCTCTCTCTCTCTCTCTCTCTCTCTCTCTCTCTCTCTCTCTCTCTCTCTCTCTCTCTCTCTCTCTCTCGCTCCCTCTCACTCTGTCTCTCTCTCTCTCTCTCTCACTCTGTCTCTCTCTCACTCTCTCTGTCTCTCTCTCTCTCTCTCTCTCTCTCTCTCTCTCTCTCTCTCTCTCTCTCTCTCTCTCTCTCTCTCTCTCTCTCTCTCTCTCTCCTCTCTCTCTCTCTCTCTCTCTCTCTCTCTCTCTCTCTCTCTCTCTCTCTCTCCCTCTCTCTCTCTCTCTCTCTCTCTCACTCTGTCTCTCTCTCACTCTGTCTCTCTCTCTCTCTCCCTCTCACTCTCTCTCTCTCTCTCTCTCTCTCTCTCTCTCTCTCTCTCTCTCCGGCATACCCATCCCACCCCCACGTCCTTCTGATCTGTTCACACCTCATCTCTCTCTCTCTCTTTCTTTCTCTCTCCCTCCCCCCTCACTCTCCCTCCCTCTGACTCTATCTCTCTCTGTATCCCTCCCCTGCCCCCTCCCCTTCCCCAGGTGAGCACCCTCCCCCAGGGCATGGTGGACATGACCTCGTGCACGGCGGTGGTGGACGCCGAGCCGCTGACGGGCCAGAGGAACGCGCTGCGCCTGTCCATGCCCCAGCAGGACCTCTTCATCAGGGGGGAGAGCCGCGAGATGATCAGCGGGTATGTCGGGGGGCTGGGTGTGTGTGTGTGTGTGTGTTTTTGTGTGTGTGTCTGCCCACTCTGCTGCCCTGGGTTCAGAAACCTTGTTAGCCAATCAGAGGTGGCGCCTGCAATAGCATGTGTTTAACCGAGAGGCGTCCAATGCAGACCTTCTACAACATTTACATTCAGGGCGTTTATCAGATGCTTTATCCAAAGCGACTTATAGTAAGTACATTAGTCAGAAGAAAGAGAAGCAACAATATATCTCCGTCGGTACAGTAAGGATGTTCCTAGAACCAAGTGCCAAGCACTAACCATCACTAGGTTAACCCATTCCCTGTATACAACAGAGATAGATAGGACAAGATGCTACATAATGCTAAGTACTGGTTTAAAGTGCCAGGACGTACAACAATAAAATAATTAAGAACATTAAGTGCTGTGGTTCTGTGCTGTGGTTCCTTTATTTCCTCCTACCCTTGAGCAAGGAGCTGCTGTTAACCCTGGACATGGTCCCCTGGCCTAGTACAGAAGTGTTCAATCCCTACCAGAGAAACCTTTAAACATAAAGAACACATCTCCCCGTCGGTTTCCCTCTCCTAAGCCCTTGAACGACATTGCTCGTGGTGCGTTGAGCGCTGACTCCATGGCCGTGGTTGAGGGAGGAGGTCCCACCTGCAGACGGACTTGTTTTCTGCTCGGTGCGGATATTGCTCCAGTCTAAGAGAGATGGGTCAAGCAGTGAGGTCTCCATGGAAACGGGGGGAATGAGATAGAGATGACTCACGCCCACCTTGCTTTTCTGATAAGTCTCACATTGTTCGCTCTGACCTCGTCTGCGGTGGTTTCGGAAAGTTATAAAACCTTGGAGGTGCAAGTGAGGCCCAAAAGGTAGCCATTTGTTTGTGTTCTCTTCAGTTGTTCTGTCACTGCGACCTCAGCGAACCTCTTTATGAATGAAGAATGCCCACCGCTTAGCAGTTGGTCCTCCATCGTGGGGTTGCCGGTATGAGCCCCCCGCTGCGTCAGAGAGCCGTTGCACTGCGTATTTAGGTGTCCAACAGAGAGTGTGTTCTCCTCCTCTGGGCCAGGTGGTGCGAGCAGATCGCTGGGATTCAACGCAACAACCAGCACCGCAGCTCCCACAGCGTGGGCCGCGACCCTGCCCAGGTACTGTCCTGAACTACAATGCTTTGGTACAGCGCTCTTCAGGGCGGGTCAGGGAACCCTCCATCTTTGTAGTTTTAGGTTCATGGATCGACTTTTGCATCCATTGTCCAAATCCATTTGTAACCATGGAAACGGTTCTCACCACGAAGCTTATTCTCAGCGTCTCAGGTCTAATATCTTACATACGTTATCCCCTTATGTGTCATGATCATATAATAATCCTTTTACAGTTTAAACCTTAATTTTAGTGAGACAGTATCCGTGCTTGATGGTTTTAAAGGTTTTTTATTTTCTCATTTTATTGCTGACTACATTGTTTAATATCAGGAAGCCTGTCCAGCAAAGATGGCCGCCCCCGGGTCGTGTCTACTGGAGGGCGATGGAGGCCAGCCCGCTGAGCCTGGGGCCGGCCTGAGGAAGGCTGCCCAGCTGGGAGGTGGGCGGAGCTGGACAGGGTCAGACACGGTTCCCTTGGGCCCCAGCCAACCCTCCTCAGGTGTAACACAGAGGCAAAACAGACGCACACATACACACAAATACAAACACGTGCACACACACACACACACACACACACACACACACACACACACACACCCATACACACACACGCACACACACGCACACGTGCACAAGCGTACACACACACACAGTCGTACATACACACACACACATTCATACACTGATACAGCCTTTCATACACAAACAGATGAATGCAATTATACATCTAAACAAATAAAAAACATCAGAGCCCTTAAATGAACACACAATCTATTCCTCCACCTCTCATCTCTTTCTCTCTCTCTCACTCTCTCTCTCTCTCTCTCTCTCTCTCTCTCTCTCTCTCTCTCTCTCTCTCTCTCTCTCTCTCTCTCTCTCTCTCTCTCTCTCTCTCTCTCTCTCTCTCTCTCTCCCACCCCTCTCCCACCCCTCTCTCTCTCTGGCCTCCAGCAGATGTTCACCCTGATGGTTGGAGATGACATCATCACTAACAGATACCAGTGATATCATCTCAGACTGTTTTCCTCTCCCAGAGTCGTAACCTCTTGTTGCAGACGTCAGAGGGGTTCATGCAGCTCGCTGTAGTCAGTGGCTCCGATACTAAACACGTCCAAATTGCCAGAACGTGGATTCAATTAGACTACATCCCGTGACATGAGTGGAACTGCATTACATTACTTCACCACGGTATTTTTAGACCATGGCTTCTAGAACAACACGACCAACACAAAGTTGAGGTTCTGTTGAGTTCTGTCCCTTAAAATGTGTTCCTGTAGGTTACGTTTGATTCACCAAGGATAGCTTCAATTCAACGTCAAACCTGGAACAACAGTTGTCTGCTTCATTACTTAATGTTGTTGTTTTATTCCTCTCACTCATGGGCGTCTGGAACTGAAGGCAACAAGCTGCAGTGTCCTGCCACCACCAGCAGGGGGCGATCTTCATCGGCCGGTACCGAGGGCAAACCCGCGACGCGTTGGAGGGGCGCGGCCAGCGCCTCACCGAAACGCGACCGGCCGGCCAACGACAGAAGGTCAGATGATTGAGGTCGTCTGGAGGATTCGGTGGCTCGAATAGCGGGCTGCTAACTCAGTCGGCACTACGACCTGTAGACTAGCAGCCTCGGGTCATTACCTGCGGCCCGATGCTGGTTCACAAACTTAGCCATTTGTTGATCACCAGGGAGTGAAGATTCGTCCCTCCAAGCAGAGGTCCTGAGCAGAGTAGTTCTGAGCTGAGAGGTCCTGAGCAGAACCACAGCTGCCAGAGCGTTCGGCTTTGGAGTCAACAGCTACGACCGCAGAACTAAAGCACCTCTTCCTGGAGATTACCCTGCTTGCTCTGCAATTGCCTTTTTGGGAAACAAGCAAAACACTGGCCTGCCACCCCCCCCCCCCCCCCCCCCCCCCCCCTCATAAATAAGGCCAGAAATTCCTCATGGATAGCGTAATTTACATATCTTTTTCATGACCACAACTGACTTTGTGTGTTTTTTCTTACTATTCTTTGGAAGACAGGAGCCTCCTCAAACTTAAACTTTTGTGTATTTAATGTTGTGTCCCTCTCTTACTGAGCTATGTATGTCAGATACATCTCAGTGTACCGGATATAGACCGTACATAGAGGCTGTCAGGTCGAAGCTTCCAGATACATTCAAAGTCCAGTTTTCCGTGTTGTCGTTAACAGGAAACGGCAGCCTCACTAAGGGGACACGATCACAGCACTGCTTAAGTCCTGGGCCTCTGGGTGGATTGGAGGGTTGACTTGGAGCAGGGTTTGAGGTGACCTGTTAGAAGGTTGGTGGTGGCCTGTCTGAGGTGTGCGGGTCATTAAGTGTTATTAAGTAGAGACTCTTTGTGTTCCCCTGTGGAGTGATTAAATCACCGGAAAGGAAACGGCTCAGGAAGCTCCTTGTATGGGCATCGGAGCCGTTGCGCGCTCAAACCAAACTGTTGTTCTGCGGTTCCAACAGACTGGACCAGCCGCAGAAGGCGAACCAGGAGACGGCGTGTCCCACGGCAACGGACACGAAGCTGGAAGGTGACCAATCAGAGTCCAGGCTGGGTAGAGGCGAAGCTCGTGTTAACAAACGTGAGGTAATTAATTCAGTTCAGTTCAATTCATCAAAATTAAATTAAATTCAGTTCAGTTCAACACAATCAGGATAACGATTGGTCCTTAGATCCTTAAAATGCAGTCCAGATTAATAATAAATAAAACTACCTTTTAGAACATTTCGGTGAAGAAAATATTTTTTATGCCAAAACAAATCCTCTTTGTTCAGTTAAAGCACAAAGCAAGAAAGTTAGGATTTGTTTTCTAGAGTTAGTGAAGACACCTGATGACTGAAAACCACAACAGAACCAACATGAACCCACAAACAGGCTGTCTCTGAAGTCTTTCAAATGTATGGCCTCGCTGATATTCATGTGTACAAGTGTCCCGTTAACATCCACCGTCCCCGTCTGACCCTCCCCCCACCCCACCACTCCTGAACATGGCTCACGGAGCATAACCAGGTGTTCCTCAGGGAGTTGAACCTGGTGTTCCTCAGGTTACATACAGACGCAAGCAAACACGCACTTACTTGTGTTTGTGTGTGTTTGTGTCTGTGTGTGATATGTGCTTGTGTGTGTGTTGACTGACAGGACAGCCCTGTGGTTGAGTCACGTTAGGCACTGTTTGTCCCGGGTTTGATTCCAGACAGTGCAGTCTCAGCCTGTCCTTTTTTTTTTAAGGGAGGTAATGGAACATTTCCATTAGCAGTCTTCGTCATGTGATCACCTGCCCTGTCAGGACAGGAGCTCCTGGCTGTCAGGGCGGGAGCTTCTTGCTGTCAGCCCCGGGGGGGAGGGAGTAGGCATGTGTGTGTTCACCCATTCCTGAGAGGCGTGCCATGAGTCACAGCCCTCCTTTGCTCCGTGTTCCTGACAGAACCGGTTTCTCCACCCAGACCCAGACCAACCAGATCCCCCAGACCGACACCCCCCAGAACTCCCAGACCTTGACCTAGACCAAGACCCACAGCCCCCAGACCCCCAGACCCAGACCCCCCAAACCTCCCGGTCCCCCCAGACCTAGACCAGGACCCACCAGACCCAGAGCCAGACCCACTAGACCTGCCAGACCCACCACACCCCCCCAGACCCAGACTCACCAGACCCAGACCAGGACCCAGACCTAGACCCAGACACAGAGAGGCTGCTGAAGTCACCACAGGGGCGTTGGGGTTAGAGCGACCCCCAGGTTTATTAGGTACAGCCTCTGTAGGTGTCAGGACGGCCCACAGACTGTCACCTCTCTGGTCTCCCAGGAATTGCACATCTGTCATCATAAGTGGCAGTCACTGCCCTGTTAGGAATGGCCCCTGGTGATTCAACAGGAGACTGACGATCTTTACGAGGGTCTGTCTGCCTGCAGAGCATAAAGACACGAACAACACCACAAACACAAAGCACAAACAACTAGTGAATGGGGTCAGTAGAGGGGCTTTGGACGCCTCTGCACACGTCAGCAAGGAAGGGTCCAGGGAAGAGATGGATGCCTACAGGGAGACTGGCCTTTGGGTTTTGAACCATGGACACTAATCACTACTACATTCTCCTGCCTTCAGCGGAGTTCCATATGGTATACTGAAACCAACTTGGTATACTGAAGCCTTTCCTTGTTTATATACATTTTTGAATGAAGGATAGCCGAGAGAGTGAGTCCGGCATCGGCTGGTTATGTCTGATTAGATACACAGCCTGCTCTCCACAGGATTGGCTTTCGCAATTTGGCAACGGTTTCTTTCAGCCAATGGCGTTGGTGTATTTGCCTGGTTTGTTTTGGTGGAGGTCTGGTCTTCGAGGAGTTAATCCAAACCCAGCTCACCCCCACTGGTCTGTCTCTCCCTCCGTTCCCTCCTCTCCACCCAGAGCCACCCAACGTATCTGAAGTGATCGGCGCCCGTTTATTATTCTCACACATCCCTGTGTTCTCCACCAGTTTTCAAAGTAAAAGCCTCCAGACAGACAAAGGACGTTCTGTACCTCTTAAACCCTTCTTTTTTCTGTGGCGAGAGTTATGTAAGAGGGGAGAATGAATCTCTGGAGAGGCTGGAGAGTATGAAAGAAGCGCTCTTGTTCCGCTGACCTGGGTGAAATGTAGTCCTGAAAGACGGCGCTCTCTCGGCGGGCTTCTGTTGGCCAGGGGGTACCTGGTCGCCACGGCGATACGCCTTGTCACCAGGACGATACGGCTGGCACGCGCAGACACACGGCACCGCTGGCATCTCCTGTAATAAGAGACGATGCTGCCCGGGATTATTGAGTTCATTCTAAATGCCCGTCGCCAGCTCCGCTCAGACAGAGTCTCCAGAATGTTCCTGTAGGTCTGTATTGTGACCTCTTAAAGGTTCATTCTCACTGTTTCAAGGGGTCATTCAGACCAGTTTCAGGGGTTCGTTCAGACCAGTGTCAGGAGTTCATCAAGACCAGTTTCAGTGGTTCATTCAGACCAGTGTCAGGGGTTCAATCAGACCAGTGCCAGGGGTTCATTCAGACCAGTTTCAGGGGTTCGTTCAGACCAGTGTCAGGAGTTCATCAAGACCAGTGTCAGGGGTTCATTCCAACCAGTTTCAGGGGTTCATTCAGACCAGTTTCAGGGATTCATTCAGACCAATTTTAGGGTTTATTGTGAAGGGGCGATCGAGCTTGTGTCAAAGGGGGATGTGACCGGCCTTTAAGGGGGATTGGATCAGCCTTGAGGGTTCATGTTGGGTCCTTGTCTGCTCCAGAAGACCCAGCCCTGTGGACATGGAGCCCATATCTCCATCACGCAGCGCAGAGCCAAGTCCCTGGACCGCAGGACTTTAGACGCCATTAAGACTGTAAGTTCAGGTTAACCATGGAATAAAACGAAAGAAGACAGCAAAGAAAAGCAATTCAATGTAAAGGACATATTGTACTAGTAAATGGACCCCTGTTGACAAATATGGAGGCTAATCGCAATTATGCTGACGCTTAGCTCATTGACCTTCCTCAAGGAGATGCCTCAACAACACACTGTTGATAATATTATCTATATTTAATATATTAGTAAGCCAGTTATATTTATCTCTCCCTGATCACAATCGGATAACACTTTGGCATGGTATCGTTGATGTTCCTTTCTTGTTCCTCCCTGAAGCCTGATCTACTGAACTTCAAGAAGGGTTGGATGGTGAAGCTGGAGCAGGACCAGGTGAGGTCTTCTCCACCTCGGGCAGACCTTTCTGTGCTCAACACACCATCACTCACTCAACATATCCACACAAGAGACTAACTCAGATCATCTTTGTTTTCTTCCTTTAAGTGGAGGAAGTTCTGGTTTGTGTTGTCCGCCGACAGCCTCAGATACTACAGGGACTCCATCGCTGAAGAGGTAATCTGGGTGTGTCTGTGTGTGTGTGTATATATGTTTATATATATTAAAATTGTTTTTGTATTAAAGTTGTTTAACGATTTAATATGTATATGTGTGTGTGTATGTTTATACTTATACTGTATATGTATATACTGTAGCTTATTTATTCTATGAGGCCATTCAATCTGACATAACACTGTAATGTTCTGTTTACTGTGGATAAAAGCATCTGTTGAAAGACGAGGCCAATGTAAATGTACATCATGTACAGTATCATTATTTTTTATGGACAGGCCTTTGACCTCCAAGGAGAGATTAACCTCACCAAATGCTACGAGGTGTCCGAGTACCAAGTGCTCAGGAACTACGGCTTCCAGATCCACGTAAGACGACCCGACCCACCTTCAGTCTGTAAGGGGGCGGTACTGATCACTGCGTCGTATCGCTACACTTAGTAATGGTCTGTGTTGGTCCTGAGTTTGAAGTCGAGCTGATCTCTCCTCAGACCCGGAGAGGCGTCCACACGCTGTCCGCCATGACGGCTGGGATACGCAAGAACTGGATACAAGCACTGATGAAGAATGTCAGCCATGCCTATGCTCCTAAAGTAGTGAGGTAACACCAACACCACCGCCGTCGTCGCCTTCACGGCTATCAGCCATCTTCTATGATCGCTGAGCCCTAAGTTTGTCAGTTGTCCAGCGTTAATGGCTTATTCAACCTCCCCTTGTCTCCAGGGGTTCTCCTCTAGCAAAGGAGAAGACAAAGGGAAGTTGGGTTGGCAGCTTGTGGGGAGGCAGTAATGGACCTTTTTTTGTAATGTGTTTCGGACATTGCTTGGTCGAAAGATTAAGAGAAAACACATATTCGTTGTTGTTCTCCTCATTCTTGTTCTTCTTGCTTCGGTGTCTGTTAACCAACATTTACGTCTCAGTTCTGAAATTGCATTTCGATAGTAGGAGGGACTAGAGCTGAATAATCTAGTCCGCTAGCTGACTTGAAGCCACTTGGTTTCATCTCCACGATGGCTCATTAAAGATCCTCAGAATGCAGTCTACTTATAGTCCGCTTGTGTTGTGTTTTATTCCCGGGTTTGTAGTTTTCCAGGAATCCAATTCCAGACCGAGGCTCTCCCCAAGCCTGACGTCACCCAGGACTCGCCCTCCAAGGGGCCCACAGAGGAGGCCCCGCACCACAAAGACACCCCCAAGAACCTGCAGGACAGACGGAGGGACAATGGCGGCAAGGACTCGGACTGGACTGAGTTCAGACCGCTGAGTGAGTCCAGCCTGGAGCTGGAGATCCGGAGTGGGGAGCCGGGCTCCCCGGAGACGCTGAACCAGGAGAGGAGGAAGAGGCGCCAGCAGAGGAGGAAGAGGTACGAGAGCATCCTGGGCGTCCCTCACTCCCGAGAGACGGCGGGAGACGAGGGGGAAGGGGGCCGGGAGCTGGACCCCCCTGGGGGCACCTCTGGGCCCCAGCAGATGTTGGTGCAGGAGAAGGATATGGAGAAATTCTGGATACAGGTGGAGAGAACCGCCTTTAGGATGGAGAGGGTGGTGCCGCTGTTCCCCGAGGCCGCAGACGAGGACACGGTGGAGCTGCAGAGGCTCATGGAGACCTATCGGAAGGGGGTGAGGGCTGCTCACGATGGGGTAAACGCACAGGGCTATCTTTTACATTCATTGGATTGACTTTAAATGTATTTGGGGGATCATTTTGTAAAATTGGTGGGACATAGTGCAGCAGGATTGGGAAACAGGAAAAAGTTTTTTGTTGTTTGCTATTTGCTTTAAGGTTGAGGATCTGAAGTCTTGTCTGGAAGAATCTGATTGCCGGAGGCTGGAGTTGGAAGCTCAGCTGAGAACAGCAGGATTTTCCCATCAGGAGACATGCCCAACGGTAACCACTGTAGCCGAAAAGAAAAGCATGAGCATCCCATGGTTGTGCTAGTAACCAACACATCACTTTCTCGTCTGATACTAACCAAGAATTCTCTGCTCCTTCCTAAGGTGGACTCCACACTGAGCCCTGAGAAGGAGGGCGATTCCTTGGGTAGGCGTGACTCCGTGCCACTGAGCGGCCACGCTCACAGCCTGAAAAAACTGTACTTGGAGACGCGAGGTCTTCTCCAGCAGCAGAACGACATAAGGCAGAGCATGCAGAACCAGCTCGGCGTTTCCCTGTCCCCGGTGAAGTCCCAGGGACTTTCCCAGTCTCAGGCACCCAGCATCTGGCTGCACGACACCAACGGCAACCAGCAGGACCTGGGGGGCCTCCATCCTGTCTTCCTGTCCTCGCCAAACACAGCCGCACCATCTCTGGTCTCTGACGATGAGGTGTCACTGCTTCACTATGAGGGGGAAAGGCTCACTTCCAATATCCAAACCCACCTGGAGAGGGTAGCATACCAGGATGTATCCAGCTCTGACACGCATACAGTCAAAACCACATGGGACGGAAAGGGTTTAGACAAAGATCACCAGCAAACTCACAACTTATTTGAGTCTCCTTGCTGCCAAGACGAGGCAACAGTCGCAAGACTTTTGCAGGAGGTTGAGCTGCTCAGAGGCCAGAACAAGGCCCTCCACCAGCACAATCAGGAGATGCTGAACCAGCTAACAGAGGCCGACCGGGAGATCGAGAGGCTAAAGGCAAATGTCTGCCACCTCCCAGAGATGGAGCAGCGGAGCAAGGCAAGGGCGGTTCTCCTGGAGACGGAGCTGAACTCAAGGAACCAGGGACTCATGGAGGCCAAGTTGCTGGTCGCCTCCCTGGAGCAACGTCTGAGCAAGGTGGAGTCCCAGGCGCTAAGATCTGCCGCTCTCCAGGCTCCAACCATCTCTGAGGACACCGACGAGAGCGGGGTGGAGGTTGACGAGCCCATGGCGGACTGTGGAAGTAAGAGATACCTTCTGCGCAGTTTCGAGGCCACAGAGGCCAAGCTGATAGATCTGGAGCGGGAGCTCCACCAATCAGAACAGAGCTGTAGCGAGCTGCGGTCCTGCAACGTGGAAATGGAGGAGGCCCGGAGGACCTGGGGGTGGAAGACGGCAGAGTTGGAGGCTGAGCTAGCGAGGCTCAGCACAGAGTTGGAGAAAGAAAAGTCGAGAGAGAGACAGAAGATTCCAAATGAGGAACAATACCTGAAAGTGTCTGAGGGGACAGGGATGGCATCAAGAGATCAGGGGAAACTAATCAAAATGATAGACAGGTCTGATGTAAGATCAGTAGAAAGACAGCAAGAGGCAACAGAGTCTACGTTAGTCAGCTGTCTTCAGCGGGACGAAGACGAGTTATGGAGGACAATGCTCATCAGGATAAAAGCTGATTCTTCACAAACCGCTGAGGACAAACTCCTCTGTGTTCTTCTGATGGAGGTGACAGACCATAGGTTGGTAGAGAGGAAACTGCTGCTTCTTGCCAAAGATTTTCTGTTGGAAAAAGCTTCTTGCACAAGCATAGTGGGGGCTAGTCTGGTGGAAATAGATGAGGGCATGTATTCAAATGGCACTGGGAGTTTGGCAACCCCAGAAAATGAGAATTGGTCTGACGTCACTGGCACAATGGACATAGCTAAACATATTGGGAACAACTTCTGCATACAGCAGAACATTTATTTGCTGAACTTCATCACCTCTATTGATACCTCCTCTACCAGTGACAAGCTGAAGCTCTTAGGTCAACGACTCAATATTTGGGTCAAATATTACCGTTCAGGGCACCACTGGCTACACAGAGTCCAATCTAATGGGAAACTCAATGAAAATCAACAACAAGGACAGCTCATTACCTCTCCTACCTGCACAAACTGTGTATAAGCCTGGGGAAGGAAAACAAAGAGTTGAGGGCCGAGGTGTCCTTTCTGAAGAAAGAGCTTGAGAAGGCTTCAGCAGGCACTAAAACCCCCAGCACTAACCTTCTGGGTGAAAACAGGAGTCACAAACACCTAGCATCTGGCTGCATGATACCATGTCCAACCTACAAATGCTGGGGGACTCCAATCATGAGGTTCCTTCAACGCTTGAATGCGGCCAAACCTTCTCCTGTCTCAGACCATGCCATGGTAGATAGAATACAAAGCATGGAAAGGTCTCAAGACAAGGGCCCCTCCTGGCATGACAGCAAAGAGAGCTCATATCAGGAAGTGGGGAATACTGAAAAGACCAATCAAGGCAGAGATGTGGGCCTTGACAAGGAGGAAGAGGAGGTAGAGGACGATGAGGAAGAAGGGGCCAAGGAGGGGAGGGTCATAAGGCTGAGAGGACAAGTGGCGGAGCTGGAGCAGGAGCTGTGCCTTGTGGCCGGGGTGCTGAGAGCAGAGCATGAGGGGATTATCGGTACTCTACGGCTGCAGCATGAGAAGGATATGGAAAAACTAAAGGCAAGTAGAACTGGAATATTCTATGTAAATGACCATGGCAACAATGACACAACTGCATGGTGATTGTTACATTTCATATGATTTGATTTATTAAATTGCTTTTGAAATGCAATTGAATTGAATGAAATTCTTGCAACATTTAAACATTAGATTTATCAACAGCTTTAATGAAATTGTAATGTTGATTTTGGAGTCCACCTTTCAATGTGTGTGCAGCGGATGCATATTGATGCATCACATTGCCTCTGTTGTGTTTCCTCATAGTCGTCATCACTAAAGGTGGTAGAAGGTGTTTGGACGGACGTTAACCATCAAACCGCCCCCTTAGTGTTAGTTTTGGAGGAAGCAGAATAACGGTTGGTTCCCCTGCTCTGTCCCCCAGGCGGCTTGCGAGCGCGGCCTGTCCTCCCTGGAGGAGTTCCAGCAGAGGGCGCTAGAGGGGGTCCGGCTCCACCACCAGGGGGAGCTGCAGCGTCTGGTGACGGAGCAAGACCGGCTCCTGGAGGAGGAGACCTCCGCCACGGTCACAGGTAAACGTCGGCAGGCTCACTGTGGTGGATAGAGGATGTGATGGGGGATGTTTCATGTGATCACACAAAGGGTCACCTGGGTCCAACAGTCTGCTTTAACTGTGCGTTCACACCAAAAGCTGTCAAGCGTTTTGAGCGATAAACACCCATTCACTTTCTATTAGACATGAGCGATAAAGCGATTGGAGCGATAAAACACTTGAGCGATAGCTTTAAAGCTGTCAAGCTGTAAATGAGAGTTGAAAACAGCTCAACTCTATGCAAATGAGCTAGTAGCGTTTCGGCTGTAAATGCCAGCCAATCGGAATGTAGATGTCTCTCGTCGCGGGGTGGTCCCAGTAAACATATGTGAGAAAACGCAAGAGCGATAAGAGCTGTAAATATTTTGGACAGCGTTGCGTTTTGAGCTTTTTGGCGATTTTGCATCTTTTACAGCTTTTGGTGTGAACGTACAGTAAGACTTTGTCACAGCAGACTGCACTTCTGGGGAAGCAAAATAAAAGGGAAATGCCCCGGTCGCCTAGATTTGATCCCAAGTCTTTTTTGTATTATATTATATTATATATTTTGATTCTGTAGTCTTTAGTTGTAGTTTAGCACTTTAAGGTATGATTGGCGCAGCGACGATCTCAACACTGATCCCTACCCAGCTTTACGTAAACCTCGCGAAAAAGTTCAAATATTTTGATTCGAGGGAACCCACGAATTAGCTAGAATACAGACGTAACTCAACAGAACTGAGAACAGGGTTGATATTAAAGCCCCTCTCTGCTCTCAGCCATAGAGTGCATGAAGAGGGCTTTCCGGCTGCAGCTGGACAGACAGACAGACAAGACTCACCAGGCTCGGCTCTCTGCTGACAACACACACCTGCAGGAAACACAGCGGCAGCACAGGTACACACTACACACAGGTACACACTGTTCACACTACACACAGGTAAGCACTGTACACACTAGACACAGGTACACACTGTACACTGTGGCAACCCGGGCCCAGGAATGTCTCGGATATACAGGGAATCACCACATGTCACGGCTGGTTCAAAGCCCGGGAGGGCATTTATTCGGGATAACTCAAAAAACCCACGTGGTTGAGGATCCCAAGTGGGGAAAACGAGAAATAATACGCTGACTCCGTGAGCCAGGGAAAAGAGGGGGACAATGTTCGGTCCTCTCGGGGAGCAGGGGGTCGATCCCGTCGGTGTTCCAATTCACGGCGATCAGGTCTTGGCCGGGGTGTGTCCTCCTTGAGACCTGTTTGGAACGGCTTGTTTCACCTTCCGTCTGCTTGTCCGTCCGTGGTTCGGGGTTTCTCCTGTTGCTCCCGACTCCAACTCTGCCTGGGGACAGGGGAAAGCACTTTTTAAATGGTACCTCGTTCCCCGCCACAGGAGTTCCCTATCTCTCCAATTAGTGTGCTGGAAGGGACGTCCTCTGGCTCCGCCTGCTGGGTATGGGCGGTACACGCCCTCCACAAACTCTCCCCTGGGCTGTCCAGCCCGAGGGGTTGGGAACGCGTAGCCACACTCCTCCACCGCTGACTTATGCCCCTGGTTGTCTCCGACCGCCCATAGGCATGCGTCTCGGCGGGACAGAGCGTCAGCGTTGGCAAGATCCCTGCCCGGCCTGGGATCACCTCGTCACCAGTGCGTTTGTGTCCTTTGCGCCGGCCATCCACTTCAGTGGTGCGTGGTCGGTCACCAGCGTGAACTCCCAGCCCAGGAGATTGTATCTCAGTTTGTCTAGGGCCCATTTGATGGCCAGGGCCTCCTTCTCCACTGAGGAGTAGTTCCTCTCGTTGGGTAGGAGCTTCCGGCTGATGTATGTCACCGGGTGTTCTCTCGCCTGAACCTGGGAGAGTACCGCTCCCAGCCCCACCTCGGATGCGTCGGTATGGACTATAAGGGGTAGAGAGAAGTCAGGGGTTATTAGGACGGGCTCGGAGCATAGGGGGCATATCTAAGGGTTGTGAAGGCTCCCTCTGCTGCCTCCGTCCAGTTTACCCGGTCAGGCAGGACCTTCCGGGTCAGATCGATCAGGGGGCTAGCCAGAGTGGCGAAGCGGGGATAAATCTCTGGTAGTATCCTACCAGGCCCAGGAATGATTTCGCCTGCTTCTTGGTGGTGGGCCGGAGCCTGTCCCGGATGGCGGCGACTTTGCTCTCCTGGGGCCGGACCTTCCCCCGTCCCACCTGGTATCCCAGGTACGACGTCTCCTCCAGCCCTAGGTGGCACTTAGGTCAGCTCCGCCAGGACCGCCCTCAGCTGTCGGAGGTGTATATCCCAGCTTGCGCTGTGTATAATGATGTCGTCGATATAGGTGGCCGCATACGCCTGATGAGGCCGAAGGATCTGGTCCATCATCCTCTGGAATGTGGCCGGGGCGCCATGGACGCCAAAAGGAAGGACCGTGTATTGATACAGTCCCCCCGGGGTCACGAACGCCGTTTTCTCCCTGGCGGTCCTGGTGAGTGGCACCTGCCAGTACCCCTTGGTGAGGTCCAGGGTTGGAGCATTCGGGTGACTTCCACCCGGATGGCGTTCTGCCAGGCTTCTGGGACCCGGTAGGGGGGGGGACGCGCACCGTGATGCCGGGCGCCGTCTTGATGTCGTGTTGGGTTACTGTGGTTCTCCCAGTTAACTTGGAGAAGACATCCTGGTGCTGAAGGATGACCTCTTCAAGATCCTGCTTCTGGGCGGGACTGACATCTTCCCCCATGGGGACCGCTGGTATGGTACGTCGCCGTCCTGCTCTACAACCTGATATAGCAGGCCCCCCCTTGGTTCTGAAGTGAGGGTGTGGTAGGCAACTCACCGAACCCCTCGCTTGTCCCTCATGGGCGAGGACGTGGCTCCAGGCATGCTTCAGGGGGTCGTCCTGTAGCTGGGCGCTGGCAAACTGTCCGGGTCGATCCGTTTTCCTCCCCCGGTTGGGAAAAAATCCGAAAACTCGGTGAGATGGGCACTATCTGATTCTCCCAAGAATGTGCGACGCTCTGCCGTCGGGATGAGTACCATGACCAGGTCTCCGAGCCAGAACAGGCACAGCTGGGCCCCCCAGTTGTAGACCCGGGCCTGGGCCTGCTGGGCCTGCCGCAGGTGGTCCCGGACGATGGGCCAGACCTGGGCCATGCGGTCCCTCACCTGCTCCACATGGCCGACTAGGGTGCGATGGGGGGACGGTCAACTCTCCCACGCCTTGGCAAGGTCGAGGAGCCTCCTGGGTCTTCTCCCGTACAACAGCTCGAAGGGAGAAAACCTGTCAAGGCTTGGGGTACTTTGCGGACTGTGAAGAGTATGTGGGGCAGGAGCTGATCCCAGTTCTTCCCATCAGCGTCCATGACCTTCTTCAACATCTTTTTTAGCATTTTGTTGAAGCGTTGTACCAGCCGGTCGGTCTGGGGATGGTACACTGAGGTCCGGAGCTGGGTGACCTGGAGGAGACTGAGCAGTTGTTTCATGATACGGGACATGAAGCAGGACCCCTGGTCGGTTAGTACTTTGCTGGCTATCCCCACCCTACTGGGCCGGGTCAGACCTCCACTGCTTCAGCAGATTGACGTGGTATAGCTGGGTGGGCTTTCGTCTCCCGGGCTGCTGCACCCGGTAGTTCACCTCCCCCACCTGTTCAATGACCTCGTACGGGCCCTGCCACTTGGCCAAGAATTTGCACTCTGCCGTCGGGATGAGTACCATGACCAGGTCTCCGAGCCAGAACAGGCACAGCTGGGCCCCCCAGTTGTAGACCCGGGCCTGGGCCTGCTGGGCCTGCCGCAGGTGGTCCCGGACGATGGGCCAGACCTGGGCCATGCGGTCCCTCACCTGCTCCACATGGCCGACTAGGGTGCGATGGGGGGACGGTCAACTCTCCCACGCCTTGGCAAGGTCGAGGAGCCTCCTGGGTTCTTCTCCCGTACAACAGCTCGAAGGGAGAAAACCTGTCAAGGCTTGGGGTACTTTGCGGACTGTGAAGAGTATGTGGGGCAGGAGCTGATCCCAGTTCTTCCCATCAGCGTCCATGACCTTCTTCAACATCTTTTTTTAGCATTTTGTTGGAAGCGTTTGTACCAGCCGGTCGGTCTGGGGATGGTACACTGAGGTCCGGAGCTGGGTGACCTGGAGGAGACTGAGCAGTTGTTTCATGATACGGGACATGAAGCAGGACCCCTGGTCGGTTAGTACTTTGCTGGCTATCCCCACCCTACTGAACAGCAGCATTAGCTCCTTGGCTACCGCCTTGGTGGTGGCAGCGCGGAGGGGAAGGGCTTCGGGGTACCTGGTGGCGTAATCCACGATGACTAAAATATATCTATGTCCCCTGCTGGTCTTCAGGAGTGGGCCAACAATGTCCAGAGCTATACGGTCAAATGGGATTTCAATGATCGGCATGGGGATCAGGGGGTTTCGTGCCGAGGGTCTCGGGGCCGTACGCTGGCATTCAGGGCAGGACTGACAATACCGGACCACGTCTCCTTTCACCCTGGGCCAGTAGAACCTAGCTCGAACCCTTTCCCTGGTTTTATCAATGCCTAAATGGGCCCTTAGCAGGTTGGAGTGGGCCATGAACAGCACCTTACTAATGTAGGGCCGGGTTACTAGCAATTGTTCAATTACTTCCCCCTCCTTCTCTACAACCTGATATAGCAGGCCCCCCCTTGGTTCTGAAGTGAGGGTGTGGTAGGCAACTCACCGAACCCCTCGCTTGTCCCTCATGGGCGAGGACGTGGCTCCAGGCATGCTTCAGGGGGTCGTCCTGTAGCTGGGCGCTGGCAAACTGTCCGGGTCGATCCGTTTTCCTCCCCCGGTTGGGAAAAAATCCGAAAACTCGGTGAGATGGGCACTATCTGATTCTCCCTGTGGGCCGGTCTGCTCGGTTGCCGTCAGGGTGTCCAGCGTGTCCAAGGGTGGTCCCGCCGACTCCACTCGGTGGGATCCTCCCGTCGAGTGGGCTGGGGTGCCCGGCGGGGTTGTCCCCCTCGGTCCCGCCGTCCTCCTCTAATGTCTGCGCTGGGGTTGCGGGGGCCAGTCGAGCCCCATAAGCGGGTCGGACCGCTCACCCGGGCCGTCGTGGTGGGTCTCGCAGGGGTCGGGAACCCGGGACGGGGTTCAACAGGCGGATGAATATGGGGCAGTCCCTGCCAATGAGCACGGGCAGGTTGGGCACGACCTCTATCGGCTCACCCTGCCGTTCACCATCTAGGTCTTCGTGTAGGAGGGTCACCACACTGCCGGTATCCAGAAGGGCCTCCGTGTCCTTATTCCCTACCCTCACCAGGATAGTTGGAGCTCCGGGTTTCTGGTGGGCCCAGCAGGTGGCCAGCAGACACGGTCCTGACCGTCCCCCATCGGTGAAGGCCGACGGCATGGATACATCCCGGTTCCCGGTGCACTGTCGGGCTAGGTGCCCGGTTCGTCCACAGGTGTAGCATCGTCGGTCCTCCCGGGGTTCCGGGGAGAAGGTCGGCGGCCACGGTGGGGGCGACTGTTGTCCGGCTCCCGGGTCTCGTCGGTCCCTACGCGGCTCGGCGGGCCGCGACGGGTTCCGGGTGCTGCCACTCAGCTGTTGTGCCACCTGCCAGTTTTCCAGCTATCGAACCAGCTCGTCCACCGTTTCGGGATGGTTGTGTGCGAGGGTTCTCCGGGCATCTGGCAGGAGCTGACGGATGATGTTGTCGATCAGGACCCGATCTAGGATGCTTGGTCCTTCTCCTGTTGTGAGCCACCTTCGGATCAGCCGTCCGTGCTGGGAGATCTGCGTGTGTACAGCGCCTCGCAGGTCGAATCGCCAGTCGTGGAAGCGCTGGGCTCTGGCAGCGAGGCTATGGCCATAGTAGGCCTGTTTCAGGGTCGGATATTGACTGGTGTGCTCCAGCATCAGGTCCTGACTGGCCTGTTGGGCGGGTCTGGTTAGGAAGGGGGATAGGATGTGCGCCCACTGGTCCGGCCAACTCTCCTGTCGGGCTGTCCTCTCAAACACCTCTAAGTAGGCCTCCACGTCGTCACCCGGCCCGAATTTGGTGAGGCGGCTGGTCGGCGCGGCAGTCGGGGTTTCGCGCACCGCTTGCTGGTCTTGCGCACCGCCTCCCGGAGAAGAGCGACTCTTGGCAGTGTCTTTCTGGGTAGCGGCAGCCAGGGCTTGGTCTCGTTGCTGATGCTGGGCGGCGGCCGCGGCTGCAGCCCCTTCCGGGTTCTGCATCAGGGGGTGGGCTGGTAACTCTGTGTAGTCCATAGTGGGGTCAAACTGCCTGCATTCTCCACCATATGTGGCAACCCGGGCCCAGGAATATCTTGGATATACAGGGAATCACCAAACTTCACGGCTGGTTCAAAGCCCGGATGGCATTTATTTAGGATCCTGTTTGAGGATCCCATGTGGGGAAAACGAGAAATAATACGCTGGCTCCGTGAGCCAGGGAAAAGAGGGGGAAAATGTTCGGTACTCTCGGGAAGAAGGGGGTCGATCCTGTCTGCATTCCAATTCGCGGCGATCGGGCCTTGGCCGGGGTGCGTCCTCCTTGGGGCCGGTTGGGAACAGCTCGGTTCACCTTCCGTCTGCTTGTCCGTCCGTGGTTCGGGGTTACTCCTGTCGCTCCCGGCTCCAACTCTGCTTGAGGACAGCGAAAAACGCTTTTTACATGGTACCTCGTTCCCTGCCACAGGTGTTCCCTATCTCTCCAATTAGTGTGCCGGAAGGGACGTCCTCTGGCTCCGCCTGCTGGGTATGGGCGGTACACGCCCTCCACAACCTCTCCCCTGGGCCGTCCAGTCCGAGGGGTTGGGAACGGGTTGCCACAACACACTGTGCACACACACTACACACAGGTACACACTACACACACTGTACACACACTACACACAGGTATACACTACACACACTCTGCCCACAGGTGCACACTGTAGACACTACACACAGGTACACACTGTACACACTGTGGACACTACACACAGGTACACATTGTACACACAGGTACACACTGTAAACACTGTACACACTACACACAGGTACACACTGTACAGAATGGTACACACTACACACTGGTACACACTGTAGACAATACACACAGGTACTCACAATTCACACTGGTACAACCTGTACACACTGTAAACTCTGTACATACTAGACACTACACGCAGGTACACACTATAGACAATACACACAGGTACACACTACACACAGGTACACACTGTAGACAATACACATAGGTACGCACGACACACAGGTACACTGGTACACAGTAGACACACTGTACACTCTATTCACACTGGTACACACTGTTAACTCTGTACACACTGGAGACTCTACACACAGGCAGTGAGTGTGAAATGATCCGTCTGGCAGCATTTAGTCGACAATCTGACTTGTGTGTGTCTTCTGTCCTTAAGGGGTCATTTTCCTAGTGGTCAGTTACTGCTAGTATCAGGCAATCAGGGACAATATGATGGTCAGGCTAGTGGAGCATCAAAAACATGTATATGAACGTGTACTTATGTAAGAGTTTCCAAGACATTTTGTTCACTCTGTCTTCCAGATTCTGTCTATCTGGTATTCATTTATCTGAACCAGTTCCTTTTGCAATTAATTATTCTCGTGTGTATGTGTGTGTGTGTGTGTGTGTGTGTGTGTGTGTGTGTGTGTGTGTGTGTGTGTGTGTGTGTGTGTGTGTGTGTGTGTGTGTGTGTGTGTGTGTGTGTGTGTGTGTGTTGTGTGTGTCTGTGTATGTTTCTGTGTCTGTGCATTTGGATGTCTGTGAGTGCGCATGTGTGTGGCTGTGTGTGTGTGACTCTCTCTGGGGTCCACAGGGAGGAGCTGGAGGTTGTGGTCCAGCAGTTCTCCCTCCAGCGGCTGGAGAACGGTCTTCTCTCCCGGGCTCTGGAGGCAGAGCGGACCGCCCTCTGCCAGAGCGGCCAGGAGAACCGGGAACTGAAGGAGAGGAACCAGGTCAGCCCAGGGCCCACTGACACTGGTTTCAAAGAGTGTGAATAAGGTGTATGAACCAACAGCGATGACGTATTCTATCCATGAGGTCGGAGGTTGACGACTAATTTTGAAATCACAAGAACCTTGGGTGATGTGATGGGCCAGATCCATGCGTCATGGTAACGAGCCGTTTGAATGGTTTGATTGTGTTGTGACGATTGTGTTGTGTTCTAACGGTCGTGTTGTGTTGTGTTGGCATGGATTGATTGTGTTGTGATAGTTGTGTTGTACTGTGACATTTGGGTTGTGTGTCTGTGTGTGTAGGAGCTGAGCGTTGTCCTAGCAACAGAACTCAACAGGTTGTGTTGTGTTACGTTTTGATGTTGTAACAGATGTGTTGTGTTGTGTGTCCCTGTGTGTAGGAGCTGAGCGGTCTCCTAGCAACAGAACTCAGCAGGCTGTGTTCCCGCTCCAAGCAGGAGGTGTCTCCACTCGGACAGGGAGCCGGCGTGTTTGAGCAGGAGGTGAACACTCACTCTGGCTGGAGACTCTTAACTCTCCAACTCTTAACTTTGCACTTTTTAACCTCTTTTTTGAATCTCTTTAACTGTGGTCTGAGGTCAGTGGGGTATTCCACGAACGGAGGTTGAACAAACACAGAGTTAACGCTGAACTCTAGATTGACTGACCCTGTGCTAACTAAACGAGCTGTTGTAAGAGCTGTCGGTTCCACCGCACGATGTTATGCATTAGTTCAATCAACACGGGGTTGGTTAACACAGGGTTGTGCGCGTCCATGCCATACCTATAAAGACGTGATGTTTGGATCATGGAGACCGAAATGGCGAAACGGGCCGCTTATTTCAATGAAATGGAATTCCGGGTTTTCCTTGAGAGCTATGACGAGGAGAAGGACATTATCACAAGAAAAGGGAACGCTAAAGCCTCTGTAACCCAGAGAACTGGCAAAGCCTGGCAGTAGATCGTTGACCACGTAAATGCGTTAGTTACATCTTAAAAGCATGATCCTTAATATTTGAGCCATTAATCTATTAATATCCCAGTTAAGCATTCTTAACGTTCCTACCGCATAACCCTTTTCTTCTAAAAAATATGTACTCTGATGGCTCCCAAGCGGTCAGCGGATCAAGTAAAAATGGAATATAAAAACATACAAACTGGTAATCTTTTCCCACCATCGTATTGGTATAAGCCCTTTTTTTTTAAGCCAATCGTGAAAAGGCAGACAATCCGCAGAATGGATCTGGCCCTCAATTGACCCCGGTGGAGGAGCTGTTAATTGGAGGGGGTACCTAGAGGTACCTCCTCAGAGAGTCAGGGGCCATGTGAGGGTACCCCAATGGTTGAATGTAGGTTTTTGTGTTTTTCTGTATTTTAGATTTTGTTTGCCTTCGAAGTAACACATGCAAACCGTGTGCGTGCCACAGTGCATATGTTCCAAATGTTTTTTTTTTGGTAACTTGGTAGAAAACCTAAAAGTGACAATTCATCAACTTCACAGATGAAGATGGATTAGCGCTTGTAATGAAGCCGCGGCTATAGTCGAACATTCTCCAGTGGATGTAAGTCCGTTTAGGACTATTTTATACTTTCAGTTGTAAGCGCCTCTCGGCATAGTACTCAGCCAATATTGCTCTTTGTATGATAGGAGGCCGATGAAAATCTTGGGCCGGACGTGGATGGGTCATCTGAAAGGACTGAGATGTGCTCAGCATCTCCAACATTATAGATAAAACTACCATTTGCAAAAAACGGAGGGCTACGCAAATAGTCTGGAGGGAACTGATGCCAGGATTGGTAGTGTTGGCTATGTAAGGCTGGAGAAGGCTATTTAAATATATAAAAAATTTGCACGAGAATCTATATCTCTCCAGCAAAAAGTCGAGCCGTGGTCTTATTAATCGCTCCCGGTGGATTGCACTAATAATTTGCTCTCCGATATCAACAGGCCTCTCATCAAAAGGGCATGCCATTGTGAATACATGAAATCTGCGGGGAACGCGGGTTAAAATACCCAAAACCGGGTTATTTTCCAAACTTAACCTGCGCAAACCCTGGGGTTACCGCAAACCCTGGGTTAACTTACTCGGTTATGTGATAAAACCGGCTTTGTGGAATACCCCACAGGTATCTGGTCATTCATAACGGTTTTTTATACACAAAAGCACATTGTCAGATCGGACTTTGAGAAAAACCTATATTATGTAAGAGGAAATGTGAGGTGGTGCAATAGTAGTAGTAGTAGTAGTAGTAGTAATTATAACTATATAACAGCGGGTAACCGAATTATCTAGGTACCACAGGAAATGTACAGTAAGATGGTTCTGACTGAGCCTTCACTGTTGTTACAGACTGTGCATTAGTACTATGTAAGAGAACATTGTTTGATCTTATCCTAAGCTGAACATTAAAACAAAACTCCGTTGTTTTTCCCTTTTCTTTCAATATTATTGCTGACCACTAGATATGTATTTATACATGTGTTGTGTTGTGTTGTGTGTATGTATGCCGGTTGTTGGAACACCTATATTTCTCTGCTGAGATGACTAAAGTATATCTTATCTTATCTTAGGTGTCGCTTAAACTTAATATTATTTTAATTTCTCGATGATTGTGGTATTTGACAAAGTTAATATTCATATAAATGTTCCATAATTCATGATCTATTCCACACCGTTTCAGATGTCCCTGCGAATGAAGGAGTGGGAGATCCAGGGTCTGAGGAGGGAGGTCTCCTCCCTCAGAGAGGAGCTGCTGCTCTCCCACAGCGTAGGCTGCACACTGCTATCACCAGGATGATCATCAGGATGATCATCAAGATGATCACCAGGATGATCACCAGGATTATCATCCGGATTATGGATCAGTATGGTTATTGTGGAAGTAATACTAGTAGAAACAAGTGGTAGCCATCACATTAGCACCTTTAGTCATAGCAATTGTAGTAACACAGTAGTAGTCATTGTTTTGTAATGGTTGCAGTGTTGGAAATAGTAATAGTCATTAACAAATTTATATTAGTGATCTTAAATGTTGTACCACTAAACGACCAGAGCCTTGTGGTCAAGCAGACAAAAGTAGTAGTTTACAGTAAAAGTAGTAGCCGTAGCAGCAGTAGCGGCAATAGTAGTAGTAGTTATAGACAGTAACAGTAGTAGCAGCAGCAGCAGTATAGAACAGTATAGTATAATATCAGTCGTAGAAGTTTATAGTGGTAGTACAGGTAGTAGTAATAGTAGTAGTAGTACTAGCAGTAGTAGTAGTAGCAGTAGTAGTTGCAGTATCAGTGGTGATAAATACATAACAGTGCTATTTTCTGTGTAACACAGGATCATAGCCTCGCAGTGCAACAGCAGACGGCAAGCTCCACAGAGCTGACTGAGTTGAAGGTTAGATTCCAGGGAGACATGGACGTCCTACAGGAGAACCTGCGACTGGCCCATCGAGCCCTTGAGCAAACCATACCATGACCCCCTCCCCACTCCCAACTTTATTTAAACCCGCATGTGTATAAATAACGTAGCTAATGTTGTACAGTCTTCAGACCCCTTGATCTCAGTGAGTTTACTCTATAGGATTCCCCTCACAAGAGAGATGAGGATGGCTTATTACTGCGTCTGTGTGTACTGTATCTACTGTATCTTCTGTATCTACTGTATCTTCTGTATCTACAGTTTTTACTGTGTATCTACTGTATCTCCTGTGCTTTCCTCAACATGACCACTGCTCTGATGCCTTGCCTTCCCTTTGGGGCTGCAATGTTGTCCATCTTGGGCGATAGGTAGGTCAAAGAGTTGCCCTGGTCTAATACGTGGTTTTGTAGAAGCAGTCTGGGCTCCTTTCTCATCTCTGACGTTTTACTCGAGATGGACAGTAACGATAGCCCTCAAGTAGCGTCATGTCCCCGTCTCTCTTGGCACACTTTGGTTGCACAAGAGAGCCTACATGAAGTCTCTAACAATGTGGGCAGGCCAGTCGGTGCTGCTTGAGCTGTGATTGGGCAGATTACCCTTGACCGAGTCAAGGGATGGAACGGGAGGCTTGCTGGACCAATGGCTGGCCACCATAGCAGAGAAACCACCGCATTGGGTCAGCCTTCATGACCTCAGCACTGAGCTTCTCTGGGACCACATACAACCATTAACTCATTTAATTGCACTGTTAGGAATATGAAATATTATATATATATATATATATATATATATATATATATATATATATATTATATATATATAGATATAGATATAGATATAGATATAGATATAGATATATAGATATAGATAGATATATATATATGCATGAATAATGATCTATGAAGGAGAGACAAATAGATCAATTAAAACTTGGTATAATACATTATATGCACTAATATAATTAGTGCATATAATGCACTAATTATATATAACAATATATAGGCTAATATAAACTACTATATAGGCCAAATGATGGATGAGTTTTGCTCCAGAATTATATCTGCAAAGTAATTCATTGAATTATTGTATGTGCTATGTGTATTTGTGCAAACATTAAAATCATACTTTACCTTTTTTTAATTATCTTATTCTCCATGTTTGAATTAATCCGGCTACTGTACTGACAGCGATACATAGTTTTTTCTATTTCTTCTGGCAAATGTAGGCTACTTATTGTGAGTCTCATGTTGTTAAACCTAATACAACATATCTTTATAAGGTTTATACATGGGTGTTTCTGCAACTATGGTCACTTTTGACTCTCCCAAAATAAAAAAAGTCAACCTTTTATGAATTTGAATTTTAACCATCAGAGTCTGTAATATATATTAACAGGTACACAACATTGCATGCAGTCATTAAGATTTTCATCCGGAAACTTGTTTATTTTTTATGGTTTTCATCAAATTAATCACAAAATGTCCTTACCGCAACATTACAATAACATCAATTTTACACATTTTTCATTTTTAAAATTTCTAGCACATTGATACATTTAAATAGATTTTCAGCAAGTTTTGCGCATCATTGTAATAACTGATAAAACATAAAAATAAAAAATAGGTTATTTTATGTTTTTCTCTACACCATGGGATTTTGACAGTAACCTTATATGACAATTGTCTTCATACACACAAAATATTTTTTTTTTATTATTTTTATGACAGATATTGTTATTTCTAATGTGTAAATCATCTCTAAATTAGCTTTGGAATCCCTTTGCAAATGAAAATCACAATTATAATCAAAATAAAGCATTGCTGCGGCAATGACATCTTGTGCCGGTAAGGACGCAATGGGGAGCATGTCTATGCCCATAGCCCGATGGTCCTACATTTCGAAGTAATCTAACTGCTGTATAATGAAGAGGGTGTCTGTCTGTCTATTTGTGTCTGTCTCACTCCTATTCTAACCTCTCCCTGTCGCCTTACCCTAATCACGCAGCTGTGATGCCTAAACCTAGTCGCCAATTTCAGGAACATAGGGCTGTGGGACCATCAGGCTGTGGGAACATAGGGATGACCCCATGCAATGTGAACGGTAAATGTAAATACAGGTATTTATCCTTAACAATAGGCTACTGTAGGAAGTAAACTTAAAAAAGGCATTACATGTGTCATTAAAGACTGGATTAAACAGATTTTCAAAAATATTATGGCCTAAAGTGGCTTGAACATTAATACAAATACACTAACATTAACATCGTAATGTGAGAGGCACCAACAGCCTCTCCCATTAAATTTGTGCACCAAGTACTACTTAAAACGAGAGCAGAGTTCCTGCCAAACCGAGTCCATAAGCTTCATGTGCCTTGTCGTGACTGGTTTGGGTTCTGGCACAAGTCCAACCACATTCTCGTGTGTGTACCAGATCACATCATCCTTCATCGGCCAATAAAACCTATTGGCCCCAACGCTGTGCATTGTTTTGACCAAGGCACAACTCTCAGTATCGATGTCTTGAATGATGCCTGGGTAAGGGTCATTGTCGTACAGAACGACACACCATTTCCCGATAGGCTCCTCATTGATATCAGGAATTGGTTGTATTGCCTTGGTTTCCTGGAATGTCGGAGGATGCTGATGGAGGGCTCCCATGGAAGGCTCTGATACAGGAGCGAAGGTGACGCACTGTGGGCTGAAGCAGGTGCATGGATCTGGGTTTTGTGGTGTGTTTGTAGAAACAAAGTGATTTGAGGCCTCCAGCATTTTGTTTTTTTCCCTCTGGTTCCTTTTATTTATCCTCCACTGTCTTCTTTTCAGATTTGTCTCTCTTTTCGTCAGTTGGGAGACACTCTTTATCTGCCCTTTCTCCCTTCTTTTTTTGTAACGCTCTTTTTCCTTCCGGAGATACGCTTCGTATCTGTCCGGGTCTTTTCTCACTTCCTCTCTGCATTTCCGTGATCTTATTGTAGATGAATTTGGTCTCATCTAGGGTTGAACAATTGACATGTTTATGTTTAGTTTAAAATAATAATTTATGACATAACAGACCATAGTAATAACATGTATGAATTTTGAAAATGGGTGTAGTTCCCTTTTAATATTTGCAATATAAGGTCTTTACCGCAACACCTAAAGCTGCTGCGGTAAGGACACGTTGTGGTAATGACATTTTAGCTAATATTGCAGATTCATGGCAGCTAGCAAGGATTGCTATGTTAGCTTTGACTCTTAGCAACTAATATACATGAATTAAACAGTAATATTAACTTATTTTTTAAAATTTAGTTCAAAACACACAATTTCTACGCTGTATGGTAAGGACACACAATAAATACCTCCAAAGAAAGTATGATCTTTACCTTGTTTTTGCTTGACCTTGAGGGGCACCGAGTGTGCCTAGTGTGCCCCCACCCCAACCTGCCATCCAAGTGCTCACTTACCAACTGCCGTTTCCATAGAAACTAGATTTGTTTGGCTTTCCAAACAAGTCCTAACCGCGTCGCGGTAAGGACTCAGAAGTGTGGGACAGACGCATTTAGACGAAAAAATAACCAATAAATAATCGGTAAACAAATTTCTTTTTTTACATGGTGTAGAGTAATATGTTTATGAACCAATTGCATTTAAAATAATGTCATATTGTAATTGAATTACCTCATTTTACGCATCTCAACCTTGAGACCACAGTGGTGGGACATGAACAAAAGTGGTGTTTGGACCCATAAAATGCTTCATAAATTGTATTAAATCACATTCTTTGGTAATGATTTTTTAGGTCAAGATGTGTTGTGTTTATACTTATCAAGCTTTATATGATTAATCTTAACATGAATCCCAAATTTCACTACTGGGACTTAAAAGTGCCTGTAGTTGCAGAAACACCATATCCATAAGTTGTGTGTAAAATTAAATGTTCGATGTCTGTTTCATTAATAAATAACACATTGGAATACTATCACAGAGTTATCACTGCTCAATCAAATTCATCAGATCACACAATTATGTGGGTGTGCGTGGATCTGTCTGTCTGCCAGCAGTTATGGACTTTGAGGAAACAGTTAATATAATAAACCTATCTTATTTTATTTCAGGATTAGGTTCTGTAAGGAGCGTGGAACCCGACGCTGCATCGCCCACTCCGGGGGTCCGGGGAGGCTCGGCAGTAAGCGTCGGGTCCCCCGTGTCCTCAACACGGTCCTATGTTGTGTAACGTAAATCTGCCGTCAGAGACCCCCGCTGTACGGTGCATTATGGCGCCGAGCCCCCCAATCCTGGATCTATGGATCCTCTGGTGACCCGCGGGTCCTCCGTCGGTCCGCGTCACACACGAACCGGTCTGCGGAGATGAGGCGGAGCCGCGACGGTTCTGTTTACATCCCGTCCGTGTGGGCCGGAAGCTAGCCAGGCTAACGTGCTGGCTTTGGAGCGAAGCTAACCAGGCTAACCTGGGGCCAGCAGTTAGCCACGGAGCAAAGCTAACCGAGTGCTAGCTTTAGCCTCCGTGCTAGCTGTTAGCCTCCGAGAGAAGCTAACCAAAGGCTAGCGCTCTGCCAGCTGTCAGAGGGGTCGTCAGCGCTGGTCTTTCAGCCGCAGAGCCGAAACAGCGCCGGATGAGCCCTGAGCCCCATCTCAATCGTCTCGGTAAGCTGATAGAATGACTTATCTTTATTAAATTTATTTTCTTACGTTATTGGCCCTTCCACTGTCACAGCCTCCATAACAGCTTGTACTATGGGGCATGTTGTTATCATCATCTCAGAGATCTCCACTGTGCATCTGGTGACTATCCCAATAATGTTAACCCGAGTGTTAATAGAGAGGCTTTTAATACTAGTGAATGTGCAACAATAACGATGACTGTAGTAGACATACTGTTTATGCTAACATCTTTTGAGATAGCCATAATGTTTGCACCTGTTATCTGAATGAAGATCTAGACTGAGACCTCCCATCTACAGTCGAGTTAAGGACCCCCTGGTCGGCTCCCACAGGTCTGGATCTGTGGTCGTCCCGTTTCATGTACTTATCTTACCTATCTATTTCTTGTAGTACCCGCAGGGTCCAGCTAGAGGGCGCCAGCCGCCAGAGGTATGGATCTGTCGACGGGCTTCAGCGTCAGCCCCCTGCCCCGCGGTCACACTGAGGCCATGGACCTGGTGAAGAGACCCGAGTGGTACCGCCGCCACGCCGCTGCCCGCAGCGCCGACGGCAGCTCCCCGCTCAGAGCCCGGCTCCGAGCGGACGGCAGCAGGCCCGACGGCGGCCTCGTGCTTCCACTGCGGCCCAAGATGGAGGAGGCGGGCCTCCATGAAGCCGCCATGGACTGTAGGACCGCGGCGCCGCAGGGCCGGGGCCTCTTCCACGAGAGCGTCCATGGGCGGCTGTGGCAGGCGGGCTTCTACCCCACGGAGACCGCCGACGCCATGGACAGCAGCTCGGGGACGGACAGCGACAGCGGCTCTGACGTCATCTTCCTGCTGTCAGCGTCCAAGGACTCGGCCGTGTGCAGCTCCGTCAGCGGGGGGAGCGGCAGCCCGGCGGAGGGGGCGGAGCTCGCGCTGGACGGAGAGGGGCGGGGTTGCTTCCTGCTCCCCTCAGCGCTGAGTTCGGCCAGCGGCGAGAGCTCGTGCTCGTCGGACTCGTCGGACAGCGTGATCCCGGAGCGCCACACCCGGCCGGTGGTGCTGCTCTCCGACGTCACCGTCCGCTACGGCCACTACTCGGAGTCGCCCATCAACATCTCTAGCGACGAGGACAGCGTCGCCCTGGAGGAGGCGGCCGGCGGCGGAGAACCGATGCTCCGCGACTCTGAGGACAGCGGGTCCGATAAGGGGAGCGTGTCGCGCGGAGCGACGGTTGAGAGTGAGCGTGGCGACCTGCGGCGCAGCCCCAGGATCAGGATGGCGGCGGTCCCCGTGGCGACGGCGGCAGAGTTCACCTGCAGAGTGTCGCAGCACAACCTGAGGAGCCAGGTGAAGTGTGGGTACGAGGAGGTGGAGGACACGGAGGAGGTGATGGACTACATCAACGGGGTCGCCTCTTCCTCCTCCTCGTCATCGGAGGAGGAGCAGGAGGACCAGACGGAGGCCCCCCCGCGGCCGATGCTCCAGCGCAAAACACGGACTCCAAGGTGTTCTTTGGACGACTCTTCCGACAACTCTTCCGATAAGTCGTCCGATAACTCTACGGATTCAGACGATTGTCGGAACGTTTGGCAGCTCGCTGAATCGGCCCGTAGTGGAACACGGCGTTCAGAACGAGCGTGCCTCAAATCCCCGCCACAGACCCCCCAAGACGCCGAACTGGTTGGTAGGACCACGCGGTCCCGACCCTCCCCTCAGTCCGCGGCGCCGCGCCCAGAGCCTCGGCCCGCGCCGCCCGCCGCCAGGAAGGCGGCGCCGAGGAAAACCGTGGCGGGGAAACGGCGGCGACCGCGGAAACGCCGTCGTCCCAGCAGCCCGCCCCCGCTGTTCGCCCCCGGGGAGCCGGACCTCCTGCTGAAGTACACCCAGCCCAGGGAGGGGAGGAGGAGGAGCCAGGCCGACCACTTCCAGCCCTTCGTCCACGTGGGGAAGAGGAGCTGCACAGTGGTGAACCAACAGGAGGAGGAGGGCGGCGGCCCCGGGGCCCCGCCCGGCCCTGTGCCCGGCACCTCCTGCTACCGGTTGGGCCGGCTGGGCCCCCGGAGCAGGGGCCGCCCCCCCGGGGACTGCTGCCTCTGCGGCCGCTCGGCCAATGCCCTGGGCCTGGGGGACCTCCACGGACCCTACTACCCCGTGGCCCCGCTCCCCCAGTGGGGGGTCCGACCGCGCCGCTCCCCCCCACAGCTGGACACCGTGGGGCCGGAGAGGTCGACGCCCACAACGGACTTCGCCGAACGCACGCCGAGAGTGAAGACAGAACGAAGCGAGGTCCACGTGTGTGGCGGGAGCGGTGGCGGCTTGTGTCCTGCCGCCGAAGGCAACCGTGTCCATGGTGAGGAGGAGGAGGAGGAGGAGGAGGGGGGGCAGGCGGTGGTGATGATGAAGACGACCGGTCGTCCATCATGGCAGTGGACTCCCCTCGCGTTCCCACGGAGGCGACGCGGCGGCCGGAGGAGTGGTGGGTCCACGAGGACTGTGGCGTCTGGGCCACGGGAGTGTTCCTGGTCCGGGGCCGACTCTACGGCCTGAAGGAGGCGGCCAGGGGCACCAGGGACGTGGTCAGTACCGCCGCACAGGAACACCTAACCCCAGGACTAGTTAGGATGGATGATTAGGATGTGGAACAGTATGTAGTGGGTAACCTAGTACTGCTATGGATGGATACAGGTCACCAGGGACGTGGTCAGTACCGTAACAGAGGACTGGACCAATCATCATCTATCAGAACTAGAACTTCATCTAGTGATGATTTTCTAGTGACCAGAGATGAGGATTATGTAGTGGGTAACATAGGATGTAGATATGGCTTGACACTTAGTTTCAACTTATTCGCACAAAGTATGAAGAACCGTAGGATAGGATTTAAATCAAATAGGGTCAGCTTTGCTCAGGAGGTAGAGCAGTTGTCTTGTAACCGAAAGGTTGCTAGTTCAATCCCCAGCTCCTCCTAGCTGAGTGTTGATGTGTCCCGGAGCAAGACACTTAACCCTAAACTGCTCCTGGCGAGCTGGCTGTCGCCTTGCATGGTTGACTCTGCCGTCGGTGTGTCAATGTGTGTATTAAACGATGTAAGTCGCTTTGGATAAAAGCGTCTGCTAAATGCCCTAAATGTAAATGTAAATCCTCTCTGCGTCCCACACGTCATGGTCTAGCAGGCATTCAGTTTATTTTTTATTTTAATTTGGGATTAGCAAGTAACGTCGCTCAAACAGGGTGGCTACGAGGGCCTTCTGGAACGGGGGGTCTGGTTTTAGAAAGAAAGTGGGGACTTTGTTTACTCAATGTTAAATGTGTTATACTTCTGTGTGTGTGTGTGTGTGTGTGTGTGTGTGTGTGTGTGTGTGTGTGTGTGTGTGTGTGTGTGTGTGTGTGTGTGTGTGTGTGTGTGTGTGTGTGTGTGTGTGTGTGTGTGTGTGTGTGTGTGTGTGTGATCTCATTTTCAGGTGTGCTGTGAATGCCATGAGTCGGGGGCTATTATGGGCTGTTTCCAGAAGGGCTGTAGTCTGAACTACCACTACCGATGTGCCATCAGCTCAGGTACCCAACGCAACCGCACAGATGAACTGCAAAAGCTTTTACCAAAACAAGCTTTTTACCAAAAAAAATAACACATTTTTAGTTCTCAGAAAATGGTTAATAGTGTTACTATGCAAATTGATGGATGAATATCTAAAGGAACTTCAACGAGGCTATTATGAATGCAAAGCGTCTCTGTTTTCAGGTTGTCTTCTAAATGAGGAAAACTTCTCCATGAAATGTTCCCAACACAAGGTAACCACTCACGGGCGAGTGAGGCTGAAGCGAGCGTTGTAATGCTGGAATGCTGGGCAGTGGGGTGGGGGGGGGGGGGGGGGGGTCTAGTCAGAGTGGTTGCCATGGTCATTTGCTTAGGCAAATATCCTGTCTTAAGATGAATCGATTCATATCCGTCCATCTTATCTTATCCTGTTCCTTACCAACTGCATAATATCCATATTGATTAGGGTTACGAAAATGAGTCGCTGACCCCACCTTGTCTGGGGCCTCACTGTGCGTTCTGAGTCCGTGGTGAGAGAGTGATGACCTGAATGCCGACCTGGTGAGAGAGTGATGACCTGAATGGTGGCCTGGTGAGAGAGTGATGGCCTGAATGGTGACCTGGTGAGAGAGTGATGACCTGAATGGTGGCCTGGTGAGAGAGTGAGGACCTGAATGCTGACCTGGTGAGGGAGTGATGATCTGAATGCTGACCTGGTGAGGGAGTGATGATCTGAATGCTGACCTGGTGAGGGAGTGATGACCTGAATGCTGACCTGCGGTGAGGGAGTGACGATCTGAATGCTGACCTGGTGAGAGGGTGATGACCTGGATGCTGACCTGAGTCCTTGTGTCTGTAGAACAAGGTGTTGACGAGGGCAGCTCAACCCCGCCTCCGGAGATGACATCAGGGACCGCCCACTCATCAGGTAGGCCACACCTCTTCATGACATCAAAGATAATCCGGATTCAGAAATGCACTCCTTAAACTCATTAGAATGGCATCTGGATGGGGAAATATGTTTGTGTGTTTAACACAATAACCTTAGAGCCATGGAACCCCTATCTGCATAGCCCCGCCCCCCCTGGCCCCACGTGTCACCTGACCACACCTCCTCCTGTTGTCTCCTCAGTGGTAACACCGGCTAGCATGTTGACCTGAGCGGGCTGCCCACTTCCTGGTGAGAGGAGGACGTCCAGTACAATAATGACATTCATATTGTGATGAAGTATATGACAACTGTTAAACACACAGGCTGCTACACCACCAACACACACTGTGTGTGTGTGTGTGTGTGTGTGTGTGTGTGTGTGTGTGTGTGTGTGTGTGTGTGTGTGTGTGTGTGTGTGTGTGTGTTGTATTTGCTTGTGTGTTTTTTTGTATGTGTGTGTGCGTGTGTTTGTGTGTGTCCTTAGAGACCCTGTTTGTATCCCTGAAGCCCTTTTCCCATAGTTCCCAGTGAGTCACTGGTCCCCATTGAGGCCCATAGTGGTTGACACTCTTCAAACGCTTTGGTCAGACACGGTCCACAGGGCAGTAGACGGCCAGCAGTGGGCGCTAATGCATCACTGGTGGGTGGTGTTGCAAGATTGGGTCAGATTTCCTGCCCAACTGGCGGCACTGCTGGTGGGAGCCAGCTGCCATAGAATGAGCAGCTCCATGATCTAGGAACCGGTCCAGTATCACGACTTTATTGAAAAAATAAGAAAGTTTGCCATCCAAAGAATCTATTGTTTATATAAAATATATATTGTATATTGTTATCACCCATAAGCATCTGCGAGTTAAAAAAACATTGCGACTTCCTTCCTGTCCTCAGCGGAGGCTTGTGATTGGTTATCTCTCTCGCCAGTCATCTTGAGGAGCCAGATTGCCGTGATATTGATCTCTGTCCCCGTTGACCTGTGACCCCATGCAGAACACCTTCCGGGACTCTGCAGGGTACTGAGTGAGTGACCGGCGACAGACAACCTTGCTCTCTGATCCACACTGCAGTTTGTTTCCTGCAAGTCACTTTGTACTATTTATTACACATTCATTTGTTGAACTTCCTTGTTTGGATAATTTGTGTCTGCACAATGAACTCTGGATTCTGTGTTATTTATGCAATTTATGTAAATTAAATTAATACCTATTCTTTAAAAGATCATTGCTATTGCGTTTTTATTGTGTTAATGTCTCTAACAACACAAATTAGTAGTTTGCTACCTTTTACGTACCATGCCACAACCTTGAACCCTGGTGCTTTTACATTCTGAGACGCTGTTCCTGTCCTCACTGTAAACCTCCACGTTTAGAACATTATACAGTTAACAAACGTAGACACTGATGGATGTGGCTTATGGAGTCATTCCCTGTCTCTATAAACTGCAATCATCCACACCCCAGAAAAAGAACCCTCCCTCTTTTTATAGCACAGTGTTATTTATTTAATCTCAGCTTCATCTGTCTGTCGTCTTATTTTAAAAACAGTTTCTCGCCAATTATGTGAGGAATGTGTGATTTTTAGAAGCAATCAGCCATTGTGTCTGCTTTTATCTTCATACACGGACCATAACAACAACACAGTTATTCCAGCCCTCAGACGAGCGTTTAATGTCGGGAACAGCATGGCGATGCTGGGTACAAACCACACAGGAAGTCACAAATATAACGATTAAATTACAACATTGCAATGAACCAATAGGAGACGAGACGATTAAAAGAACACAAATGATCCAGTTTGAATCCTTCAGCGACCAAACCTTTATAATCATATAATCTCACCCTATGCAACGTATTATTGTGTTGCCAGGATCGCAGGAAGGTTAAGTTCAGCCTCCAGCCATGTTCATCTCAACTGTTAAGCCACCAGAACAAAATCAATCACATGCAAAAAAAAATGAGAGCAAGAGAAAATTCTCTTCCACTAATTCTCGGTTCCCTGCATTACTTTGCCACGATTCGCCATACTTCCAAACCAACTTCACGGTGCTAAATAATAAATACATAATAAGTAAGAGAAGTATAAGTAATCAGGATACCACTTTATCTGACCATTATTGGCTTGGTTTTTGTTTAAAACAATGATCAGTTCAGGTTATGCACACACGTACAACAAATTGTGGACTGAAATATTCTAAATTAAATTCAAGTTATTGTTTTCAAATATTCACATATTATAGCCATACGTCTTTCGTATTTATTATTTTTACTTGCCAAGAATTAAAGAAGTTTTTTGTAACTGAGATAAATCTACTTCTAAAGCCGCTGACAGCAGCTACTAATCCATCAACAAAAACAGCAGATAAATCTTAACTGCCACACAATAAAACCCATTTAATTATATTTGACTTTTACTCAAATGAACAATTCCATCCAAACACGAATGATAATGACAACGATAACAAAACACCATTTACGTAAAAACTAAAAATCATTTGCAATTAAAAAAAATGAACAAAAATGTGTACGTTCTAAATTTGTACAACCCATAGTCTCTTCTGTCACTACTGGTAACCAGAATGTACCTATGTGTAGGCATGTTGAACATAGTGGTGTCATCAAAGGAAATGTACCTCTGTGTCGGCCTACATGAGTTGTACGAAACCGGAGGCCTAATGCATACGGACAGGTCTACATGTTGTGATGTCGTCACAGAATGTCGCTGCACCGCTGCCGAGGTTCTTGTTGAACCCAGGCTGGTCTCGTTCTCTCTCAGATTCAATGAGTGTCTGTCAGTTCGCTGTCAGTAAGTGTTAAAGTGAAGTAAAGTGTTTATTCACGTCCCTCGGTGGATTGTCTCTTTGTTCTTCTCTGTACAGCACCGCAAAGACTCCTTCTCTCGATCGATGTCGGAAACGATTGACGAACGCCAAACACTTTGTCAATATGATCAAGTGCGTGGCCGTAGCTGCCTCCGGAGCTCCGTAACCCTGGCAACCGCAATGCCTGCACTGGTGTCCTCTCTTCCTAAATGGCAAAACATCATCCTCCTCCTCCTCCTCTTCGTCAGATTCCAGCGCTGGGCGGCGTGCGTGCCTCCGCGTGTGTGCATGTGTGAGTGCACGTGGCATCGCCCTAAACACCACACACTAAACCAGACATCCCCCGTCGTTACACGCAGATTTCGATGGGCGTGGCCAGCAGAAGGCGGCCGCTGGCGTCGCGGCCGGTGCGCTCATAGCTGCTGGCGGAGGAGGCGGAGCCACCCACGGACAGGGAGGAGGAGGAGGAGGAGGAGTAGCGCTTGTCCACCAGCACGGCGCCCTTCATCACGGCCATAGGAGTCAGACTCTGGTGCTTCAGCCTGCTCACCAGCACCTCCTCCTCCGACGAGGAGGAGCTGAACTCCACGGGGAACCCCACGCCCGTCACGACACCCCTGCTACCTGGGGGGCCGTCAGGCCCGGGGCTGCTCCCGATGACGCTCCCGGTGCTGTTCCTGGTAACGCTCCCGGTGCCGTTCCCGTTGACGTTCCCGGTGACATTCCCGGGGCCGCCCCCTGCGGGGGCGGGGCTGGCTTCCAGCATCCAGGCATGGTTGAAGTGGCTGAACACCTCCTTGACAGAGCAGCGGCGGTCGCGCTCGGCGGCCAGCAGCCGGCGGAACATGCGCAGGGCGGGGTCGGAGAAGCGGCGCCACTGGGACGGCACGCCGCCAGCCCCCTCCCGCCGGCGCTGCCAGCGGGAGAACTCGTCGTAGAACACGTCAGCGGGCAGCGCCTTCTCCCAGGGAAAGTTCCCGGTGAGCATGCAGAAGAGCAGCACGCCGAAGGCCCACACGTCGGTGCTGTACTCCACGCCGAGCGCCGCGTCGGGCGGGGCGGCCGCGTCACCGCACAGCTCGGGCGCTGTGTACGGGATGGTGCCCGTCACGCGCTTCACCGGGGAGCCGGCGCGCCGCGTCATGCCGAAGTCCGACAGCTTGACCTTGCGGCACTCGCGGTCAAAGATGAGCACGTTTTCGGGCTTGATGTCGCGGTGCACCAGCCGGCGGCCGTGGAGGTAGTCCAGCGCCAGCGCCACCTGGTGGACACAGCGCTTGGCCACGCCCTCCGGGAGCCCCACCTGGACGAAGGGAGGACAAAACAACAGTATGATCCTCAGCCTGTGGGCGGGGCTCTGTTTGTGGGCGGGGCTCACCCTGGGGGGCGCCCCGCTTGGCAGTGGGTGCGGGTTTGATTCCGCCCCGCAGTTCTGCATTACAAGGGGATCACACGGTTTGAAGGAGAGATTTCAGCCCTCAATCGCCGTAGAAAATGGGTTTAATTAAAACAACATAATCAGGTCACACGCCTCCTGAGGCCGTAGCTCCAATGAATGATTCATTTAAATTAATGTATTCATTTTCCAACTCATTAGCTAAAAATATGAATCACAGAAGCAGGACTTTGTGAGTAATTAAACTAAGGCACAGATGATTTGGTGGTATCAACAGTGGTGGTAATAACAGGCAAAGGTGTCTGATTTTGATCTCACTGCCCGTACACTATTTTAGTTTCTAATCCGGTTCCATATTGTACCATGAGTTAGAACATTTCACATTAACGAATCCATAAATCAATAAAACCCCAATAATGATGGCTGGACTGACCACAATGGGGAGAGATTCAGGTTATATGTATACAGTATATATCTACGGATATGGAAACAATGCAGCTTTTATCAGAAGCCGCTTTGCTTTCGCTCCGTTCAGCTCGAGTCCTTGAAGTTGTCCTTGTTGTGTTGTTTTGGTCGTTATTCGCTTGCCCTTTAAACATGTGATGCCTGCCGATGTAAAGCACTCAGAATGGCTCAATACAGACGGCCCCTGGCCCCTAGAGGCCCGCGGGCATGAAGGTTACCAAATGTTACGTAACCTATTCCTTAAATACTGCCTCATAAACCCTGGCATATATTTATTTGTGCCAATAGAACGTTGTAATAGAACGTGAACAAAAAAGCATAGAATTTTTAATTCCTACAACGTCGTATTCCAGTTCCTTATTCAGATTATTGACTGCTCTCAGGGTTGCCAACAAAAATGTGTTCAAAGTGGTAAAACATTTGTTGTTGCTATGGAGATGTAGGCTAACCGACAGTGGGGGTGGAGGCTGAAGAGAATGGAGACAGACTTGAGTCTACATGTTTCATAGTGTGTGTGTGTGTGTGTGTGTGTGTGTGTGTGTGTGTGTGTGTGTGTGTGTGTGTGTGTGTGTGTGTGTGTGTGTGTGTGTGTGTGTGTGTGTTGGTGTACGCATATGTCAAAATGTATTGTGTCCATTGGTGTGGGTCTGCTTGCACACCCCTGGGTGTGCCCATCTGTGTATTTATTTGTGTGTGTGGGTGAAGGTGTATTTGTGTGTGTGTGTGGGCATGTGTGCTTGTGTGTGTGGTGTGTGTGTGTGTGTGTGCATGTGTGCTTGTGTGTGTGTGTGTGTGTGTGTGTGTGTGTGTGTGTGTGTGTGAGTGTGCGTGCGCGCATGCATGTGTGTGCGTGCGTGCTTGTGCGTTTGTGGTATTTGCGTGTGTGCGTGCATGTGTTTGTGCATGTTTGTGGTCTTTGCGCGTGCATGCGCGTGTGCGCGTGCGTACGGCCCTCACCTGCGGGGGGATGATGTCGAAGAGGTCCCCGGCAGGGGCGAACTCCTGGGCGAAAACGTAGTGGTCATCGGTCTGGAAGGCGATGCCCAGCGTACTGATGATGAAGGGGCAGGGCGAGAGGAAGAGCGAGGCACTGTACTCCCGCAGGAAGGACTTCAGCTTGGTCGTCTTCTTACGGAGCAGCTTCAGAGCCATCTTGGTGCCTGGCAACCACAGCAGACCCGGTCGTTAGGGGAGCCATGCACTTAATAACAGGACTTAGCATCGTGCAGCATCTTATCCTAGCTATCTCTGCTGTGTGCGTTGAAGGGGTTAACCTGGTGATTGTTAGTGCTTGGCACTTGGTTCTATGAACATCCTTACTGCACCGACAGTGATATATTGTTGTTTTTCTTTCTTCTGACAAATGGACTTATTGTGAGTCTCTTTGGGTAAAGCGGCTTTAGCGTGCCTTTTGCGTGACGTCAGGATGTAAACAAGGCCCCCCCCCCGGGCTGGAGATGGGGGGGGGGGTCGGGGGGCTCATGAGTTCAACTTGTTCAGTGACTGGTGAGGGGGGGGGCTCATGAGTTCAACTGGAAAAGCAACGAATGGATTCCATTCCTCTGAAGTGAGGGAGAGATGACATCAGACCAATGAGATGACATCACCTTATGTCCCTGTCGCCCTCTCTCTCTCTGTCTCCCTCTCTTCCTCTCTCTCTCTCTCCCTCTGTCTCTCTCTTCCTCCCTCTCTCTCGCTCTGTCTCCATTTCCCTCTCACTGGACTCGTTCCAGAGCGAGTGAGAGAGAGTGAGACATTACGTCTAGACTGGCTAGCTTTCCAGATAAGAGGGAGGAGAATGGCAGAGAGAGAATCAACACAGCGATACCAACGCTAGCTTCCTAAACCCCACCTTATAAATCCAAGACTTCTCCGTTTGAATTTGTGTTTTTTTGTATTTTCTTCAAGGTTCACACCTCAAGTATGTCAGTTGTATGGGCAGTATGGAGTAAAGGGCTGTAGTCTGAGGATACCTGTGTTTGATGGGGTGTGTGTCTGTGTGTGCAGGTATGCATGCATGTTTGTCTGCTTTTCACATTAAGAGCTTGACCTCAGAAGAGGTCAAGTGTTCTCCACCTGAATGCTTTCTTTATGGAACGGGAAACATTGAAATACTCAGGGAGAGAGAGGAGCGCTGACATTTAGAGAGAGCATTAACCACCTCCTACAGAGAAACACACACACAAAAACACACACACCCATCACTATCAGACTCACACATAAACAAACACACACACACACACACACACACACACACACACACACACACACACACACACACACACACACACACACACACACACACACTCCCATCACTCTCAGACTCAGACCCCCCCCCGGGATGTGTCTGTCTCACCTCGGACCCGGTGCACCACCAGGTCCACCTTGCCGTAGGTGCCCTTCCCCAGCTGCCTCAGGACCTCGTAGAAGCGCCCCACCTCCAGGGTCTCCAGGTTGTGGGCGGCGATGAGATGCAGCTCCTCCAGCAGGTCCCCCCCCCCGGGGGGCTGCGGGCTGGGGTACGGGTGGGGGCAGTGGGGGGCGGAACACATCCTTCCAGAGAGGCGGGGCTATGGCACCAGGGGGTGTGGTCAGGAGTCTGTCAGGTCGGGGGGAGGACAGACTCTTCTTCCTGTTGAGTGAGGAGAACAGGACGGAAGGCGTGAGATAAGAGGATGGAGGGTTGCTACAGCGACAGCGTCAGCTCCACGGGCCAACGGTTTGATGTTATCTGATCCTCATCGATACCGGCACACAGAAACATCACTTCTTATCAGCTAATAGATAGAGAGAGAGAGAGAGAGAGAGGAGAGGAGAGAGAGGAGAGAAGAGAGAGAGGAGAGAGAGAGAGAGAGAGAGAGAGAGAGAGAGAGAGAGAGAGAGAGAGAGAGAGAGAGAGAGAGAGAGAGAGAGAGAGAGAGAGATCCTTTAATAATCCTTTACAGGAAATTACAGTGTCACAACAGCGTATGGACAGACATAACAAACACACATCCCTTCTCAACACACTCACCCA